>JAFVLL020015155.1:7896-99907 GCA_021397915.2 Tor tambroides | reverse complement strand
TTTTGTGACTTGTTTCAAAAAGTGAAACTTTCATATATTCTAGATTAATTACATGTAAAGTAAAACATTTCAAAAAAAAAAATTTGTTTTCATTTTGATGATTAGAGCTTGCAGCTCATGAAAGTAAAAATTCCAGTCTCTCAAAATATTAGAATATTTATATTTGAGTTTCATTAAATGACCATCCCTACAGTATAAATTCTGGGTATCTCTTGTTCTTTGAAACCACAATAATGGGGAAGACTTGGCAATGGTCCAGAAGACAATCATTGACGCCCTCCACAAAGAGGGTAAGTCACAGAAGGTCATTACTGAAAGGGGTGGCTGTTCACAGAGTGCTGTATCAAAGCATATTGACTGGAAAGAAGAAATTGGGTATAAAATGTGTACAAGCAACAGGGGTGACCGCAAGCTTGAGAATACTGTCAAGCAAAGTCGATTCAAACACTTGGGAGAGCTTCACAAGGAGGGGACTGAAGCTGGAGTCAGTGCATCAAGAGTCACCACACTCAGACGTCTTCAGGAAAAGGGCTACCAAGCCATTTCTGAAACAGAAACAATGTCAGAAGCATCTTACCTGGGCTAAGGAGAAAAAGAACAGGACTGTTGCTCTGTGGTCCAAAGTCCTCTGATAAAGGTAAATTTTGCATTTCATTTGGAAATCAAGGTCTGGAGTCTGGTTGTCTCAGCCTCAGACGTCACGCCCACGGAACGTTGGCTAAACATCTGATGCACATGGCACACTTTTCTGGAAACACTTCAGGAATGTCGAAGTCGTCATCTGACTGGTTGAATTTAACCAGATTTCCAGGAGACGTGAGTGTCGCGTTTATTTTCAGTCCGCCGGGAAACAAAGATGCCGTGCGCCAAACCCCCTCACGAAAGAAGTAAGCCGTCGTGTTTACAAATGTGACAATGAACGCTTATCAGGGTCAACTAAATGCTGGATTTTAAAAAGTATGTGAAATATTTAAAGTTTGCGGCATACAACTTTTAAAATACATCTGAGAGGTTCACACACCGGTTTGTTATTGTGGTGACATTTCCACACCCCGAAACGTGATGCTAAACAAAACGAACTATGATTGGTTGTCTGACATGTCGGTCAAACGGCCTCACGTGCGGGCCTTGGCCAGTGAAAGTGGACATCTATTCCAGACCTTCAGCCGTCAGTCTGAAGGTCTGGCTACGTGAGACTAGGAGTCTGGAGGAAGACTGGAGAGGCACAGAATCCAAGCTACTTGAAGTCCAGTGTGAAGTTTACGAAGTCAGTGATGACTTGGGATGCCGTGACATCTGCTGGTGTTGGTCAATTGTGTTTTTTACAAAGTACAAGTCAATGCAGCCATCTACCAGGAGATTTTGGAGCACTTTATGCTTCCATCTGCTGACAAGCTTTATGTAGATACTGATTTCCTTTTCCAGCAGGACTTTAGCACCTGTCCACCATGCCAAAACCACTTCCAAATGGTTTGCTGACCATGATATTACTGTGCTTGATTGACCAGACCTGACCTGAACCCCATATGGAATCTATGGGATATTTTCAAGAGTAAGATGAGAAACAGTCGATCTAACAATACAGATGAGCTGAAGGCTCAATAGTGCCTCAGCAGTGTAAAACGCTGATCGCTTCCATGCCACACCTCACTGATGCTGTCATTTGTGCTAAATGAGCCCCGACCAAGTATTGAGGGCATAAATGAACATACTTTAAAGAACTTGAACTTTTCTGTTTTGCAAATCCTTTTTTTGATTGATCTCAGGAAATATTCTCATATTTTCTCATATTCTCATACCATCAAAATTAAAACAAAAAACTTTTGAAATATTTCACTTTACATATAATGAATCTAGAATATATGAAAGTTTCACTTTTTGAAATGTTACAAAAAAAAATTATGTTTTCATGATATTCTAATTTGAGATGCACCTGTATTTGCACCTGACCTTATTGAATATGCATTTGTAGGAGTTTTCTTTTCAGATGCAAAATTTATGGGAGGAGACTATTCAAATGAATCACTCAACGCGATTTACTATTGTTTGCTCGTCAAATTACTGGTATTTGTGCCATTTATTAACAGCCAAAAAAGCACGTGTCACGACTCTGTGTAGGAGAGACGACGGAGACGTGGATCAAATAAACAGTCTTTATTATACTCCAGAACAAAGGGTAATCCACACTTGGTCAGTGGAGCCAACGGCGGGAGGAGCCATGGTGGAGGAAGGGCTGACGACTCCAGGGGGCCAACCAACGGTGGCGAAGCAGGTGGCGGAGGAGCATGAGGCGGACAGCCGATGAGCCAAGGCGACGGGGAGGATCTGGAGGGCCAAGGCAGAACAGATGGCTCAGGCAACCAATAAGGAGGCAGGGATCCAGAAGTCCGCGGTGGAACCGGAGCAACAGAGGACCAAGGTGGAGCTGAAGGGAAGGAGGAGCCTGACGGAGCCAGAGGGATGAGGCACAGCCGGAAGAGTGGAGTCCCGAGGCATAGGATGGTCGACGACAGATCAAGGCAGAGCCGGAGGGACGAGGGAGCCCGGTGGACAGATGGGCCACGGTGGAGAGGAGGGACCTAGGAGCCAAGGTTGGAACCGACGGGTCGACGGGCCGAGGCGGAATCCGGGGCTTAGAGGCTGGAGGCGGAGGCAAGGGATTTTCCAGCCATGGTGACGATGGAGGATGGCAGACCTGCGGAGCTCGCACCGTACAAATGGTGGGCTGAGGGCGAACAGAGGGGCTGCCAGACGACAGCGGTGGAGGAGGCAGGAGCGGGCGGATGGGTGGCCATTTGTGAGCCTCTGGGCTTTCAGGGCTGGATGGGGGAACAGGAGCCCTCTTTGGGCTGAACTCAGGAATGGGAGCCCACTCTGGGCTGGACAGGGGGACAGGAGCCCTCTCTGGGCAGGACGTGGGAACCGTAGCCCTCTCTGGGCTGGACGTGGGAACAGGGGTGACAGAGGGCTCCGAAGAAGGAGGGAGGAGAGGTGGCACATCAGCATACCAGTCTATGAGGTCCCCTTCCAATTTACATCTACCTAGATCCATAGACAGCTCACCCTCAGCCATATTGCAGTGGGCGGAGCTCCTCCCCGCAATCTCACTGGCTTCGGCTTTCTCTCTCGTGGCAGGCATGGTAGCCGGCTCTCGCACCTGGTCTGATGGATTAAGCAGCTCTGGCTCCACGGCGATCCTCAGCTCTGTCGCTCCTTGATGTGATGGCTCGTCAGTCGCGACGGGCTCTCCGTCAACGGTGGGCTCGTGCTGATGCACTGTACCACGGGGAGATGGTGGGCTGGGCTCTGGGTTGTGAGTGGAACTGCCGAGATTATCCTGGGAACAGACGGGGAATCGAGATCCATTTCTTGCCAGTGTCCACTCCACAAAGGTGGCAAAATTCTCTCGAGGACCATATTCGGACGAATGGATAGTCATCCGGATAGCTGGTAAGAGTAGCGAGGACCAGGAACAGTCTGGTATGGCCCTCAAGCGTTCTCTCCCCCTGCTCCAGCAGAAGGAGGAGGTATTCCGGGCGGGTGAAGGGGTCCATAGGGAAGAAAACACAGTGAACTACAGAAAAAAAACACTGTATGATAAACAGAAAACAAACGGAGGGGAAAACACGCAGTCATACTGTTTAGGTCAGGTCTTTTGTCACGACTCTGTGTAGGAGAGACGACGGAGACGTGGATCAAACGAACAGTCTTTATTATATGCCAGAACAAAGGGTAATCCACACTTAGAAACAGCAGAGACACATGAGCACGACGTTAAGACCCGACAAACACAGACTGAACAGACTGGGGCTTAAATGCACAGGATAACGAGGGACTAATGACTAGAAACACCTGAACCAAAAGAACAATCACACAAGGGGAAATTGGGTCACTGGGAGCACGTGGGGAGAAAAACACACAAAACGTCCAGATCCGTGACAGCATGTCTTAAACTATTTTGTGCTTGAAATGGCTGCAATTGTTGTTGCGAGGAGGAAGCACGGCAGAGATCAGAGAGTGCGTGGTAGAAGGGAGAGAATTTTTTCCACACGTATTAATATATTTGGAATGCCAGAAGAACACATTATCCGAACATATTGTTTGCCAAGCCTTGTTATTTTTAATTTGCTTTAGGAAATAAAAGACGACTTGAAACCCTCATCTAGAAGTCACGCAATACCAGGTCTATCAAAACTTCTTGCAACCCTTCATTTTTTTCTTTTCAATGTACTGTGGCTTCTTTATTTCTTTATTCTTTATTTACAAATACGCTAATTTGTGCTGCGCTTGATATATTGCGTTGGTCGATATGTAAATGAGATGTTGCGTCTGTGTTCTTTAATTTGCACGTTGTTAGTCAATTCCTTGCAGAAATTTCCAAGCCCATCGGCGCTGTTTTGGAATTGCGCTCTCGCGTTAATTTGCCCCATTTAGTAAAACTGGCCCTGTATCTGTATTTTGTATTTTGTTGTTATTTAAAACATATACAGTATATTATTTGAATTGACCAAAAATCTATGTGTAGATCTAAATATGCACAGTACGTGTGTGTCAGTGCGTATGGGGTTAGGGCATTAATATTACATCATTAAGTGCCCATAAAAAATTTGGCATATGCTGGATGCTTTTACAAGCTAATGTTTCCATTATGGGCAGATGCTCACGCATGTAGGCCATTCTGTGCATGGAAAAGATCTAATATACTTGACTTCACTTCCCCAGAATGCAATTACAACTGCAGAAACAATTACACTTTGTGCCTTCATTACCTGTACAGGATTATTCTGGTCAGGCCCATTAATCTATATTCCAATTCTGATCTACTGCTCAGGTCATGATAAATAATGCAAATGAACAATGTAATACGCATGTATAACAAATATCTAGACTTTTGGAACATGTTCTACTCAATATATAAATGAAAAGTAACAACAGGCACATTTTTTTGCTCTGCAAGTGTCCATCTCTGCTGTCTTTTTGAAAATGTTTAAATTTGCCTGTTATGTCCAGTGCCATACATCAATAAATGGAGAGGATTTCTCACCCCACGCTGCATGAAAATCAGTTATGAGAAGTCTAAATTTGAGCCAGAGGTTGAATAGATCTACTACATTCCCTGAGGGTTGATGTCTCCTGGGATATTATGCAATTTCCCGTTCCTCTTTTAGAATGAAATACAAAAGGAGGTCTCGATGGAGAGACACTTACACAAAAAAGATGGCCCGCTTTTCTCCACCTCCCTTATTTTAAGTTTGACATTTCTCGCAGTATAATAGCATCCATCAGAAAAAAAAGATAAAGCAAATGATTTCTCTTTAGTGCAGCATATGCTTTAATTTGGGGTCCATAATTAAAATCAGAAAGAGAGTTGAGGAAACTGCTTATTATTCCTGTTACCACTATAAAGATTAAAGAAGTAATAAAACAATGCCTTCCGCGATCAAAATCACATCCTTGGCCTTGCTTAGCTAAACAAAAATGATAAGTGTTTGTGTTTTCAAAATGTGTCTTTCACGAAAAAAAAAAAAAAAAAAAAAACACTGATGAAAATGTTTGCACAGAATAAACCTGCATAAATCCTGTCACTATTGTATAAAAGGGTTAAAATGTCCCTCCAGTCTTTATAGTTACATGATATTAGATCAAAATTAAAATACCCCAATCTTCCATTTATTTTTACACAAATTATGTTTCTTGATCAATATATTCAATAAGAAGAAAAAGAACAAATTTCCCTCATTAGGGCTTACAAGGTACAGTATGTGCTAAATACATCAGAAAGAGGACCAGGTTTACCCACCTTCTCTGTGTCTATGCCTTTGGTCATGGCCCATGTGGACACAATGTAGTCCATAACTCTCTCGCTCAGTCCTTTAGGCACCTGATAGAGCTTCAGGAAGTCTCTCACATTGTTCAGCATCTCATGGTAGCGATTGGTGTTCGTGTACATCTGCTGAAAGATGGTGGTCACGTTTCCAAAGATGGTGGCATACAGAAGAGCTGCAAATCAGAGAGGGGCACTTTAGAAAGCTGCTATATATAAAAATCAAAGGCTAGACTGAAGTGAGAGAGTCTAGAAGTATCTGAAGAGAAATGGGGTTTGTGATTTGCTGGCTGAGGAGAGCTTCATATGAGCTTTGGTGCTAAAGTCTGAAACCGAGAACTTTCTCGTGCATTAAATCCCTCTAGTATACCTTCTATCGCATTTTCTATAAGCAAAGTAAAATCTGTAGCACTGTTAGAAGAAACATGATTCTGACTGAAAACTCTCATCAACTGTATGTATGTATGCACGTTTAAACCTGTGTGAATGTTTTGACACAAATAATGGATTATCAATAATTCTTCACTTTTCAAAGTTTTTACTTTTTTCTAAATTTAAGACAAAATTTAAAACCAAATTGAACCACACATGCAATGTAGGAAAATATAAAAATATAAAAATCCTAAAATGAAAATTGTATTGTTGTTGTTGTTTTTAATATTATTTTCATCAACAACATTAGTAATAACAACAACAAAATGATATTACTACTACTATTACTACTACTATTAACAACAACATTAGTAATATTAGTATTAATAATAGTAATATTAGTAACAATAATAATAATAATAATAATAATAATAATAATAACAATAATAATTATTATTATTATTATTATTATTATTGTTGTTGTTTTAATATTATTATTACCAAACACATTAGTAACAACAACAAAATAATATATGAATAATTTTATTGTTATTACTATATTACTATTACTACTATTACTACTACTACTATTATTATTATTGTCATCAACAAAGCATTAATTAACTGCCCATGTGAGTGAACGCAGGCTGAGTGATGATAATAGCGTCTGCACTCTGATGCAGCAATTCATTTCTAGCCGAGATACCAGTGACTCAGATCAATTTTGGGCCAGTGATTCATTTGTGTGTCAGTCGACTGCCTGTTTTTACTAGTGTAATCAATATGAACGAGCGCAATAAAGAGTCATCAACTGAGATATTATTTAAACATGTCTGGTAGTCTAGAAATATCTGTGCATAAGGCGATTACATGCCAATCCCCACGATTACACACACCTGAATGAAAACCAACAGGCCACAGACAGTGCCATTTAAACAAAGCAGTTTCATAGAGGTAATTGCAACACAAATACAAATACAATTTGATATAATGTACTTGAGTCATGTGTTTTAGTGAGAAATTAAGGGATTAGTCAGAGCTTACAGGTAATTGATGAGGTTAGTTTTTCAGTGACTGAGTTCACCGCTAGTATAAAGGTCATGCAAGCACACGATGAACTAGAAGAAGCTGAGCTAACAGTATAGAGAATCTTACTGCATTACACAGAATGTGCAGAAATAGAAAATTTAGGGAAAACAAAAGAAAAAAAAAACAGAGAGAGAGAATGGGAAAGGATGACCTAAAGAAACGTAAACATAAATGGGGGTGGGGGGGGTTCTTTTTTTTTCTTTTTTTGATACTCTAGCACTCAAAAGTTTGTGATCTGTAAGGGGTTTTTTTTTTTACTCAATCTTGCAAGAATGCATTGTAAAGATATTTATAATTTTACAAATATACACATATCATTTTTTAAAAATTGTTCTTTTTAACTTTGTAAACAAAGAATCCTGAAAAAGTACTCAAGAATAATAAGAAATGCTTTATAGCACCAAATCAGCTTATTAGAATGATTTCAGAAGGATCATGTGACACTGAAGAAATGACTGCTGAAAATTCAGCTTTGCATCACGGGAATAAATTACATTTTAAAATATATTGCAATAGAAAACAGCTATTTTAAATTGTACAAATATTTCAAAATATTACAGTTTGCTTTAATGTTTTTATTTTTGTATTTTTGATTACTCACATGCACTCTTGGTGAGCATAAGAGACTTTTCAAAAACAAAAAAAAATTCTATTGAATCCAAGTTTGAACAGTGGTGTACAATATATATTTCAAAACGTGAAACCTTTTGACCTGCCAACAATAAACATTTTTTTCAGTGTAGATAGTAATTAAACTAGACTGTACTGGGAAATCTAATTCTTGACACCAGATAGGACACTGGAAGCAAGTTTTGCAGCCCTAAAATATTAACATTAAAAACTAAATCAAACTGGACAAATAAATTGAAAAGACAAATTGAAAATAAATGGAAATAAAAACGAAATTAAAAACTGCATTTGTTGAAATTTTCTGGCATGAAAAAAAGATGATATTTGGCAGAATATTCAAACTGATTTTTTTTTCCACAGTAAAAGTGAATGGGGACCACGGATGTGGAAAAGTGTCCATAAGCAAAGATGATATGATTTGAAGTGGAGAGGATGCATGTGAAATTATGAAATGATCTCTTTAGCTTCTAGCACTGCCTCTGTAGTCTTACTTGATCTCTGGGAGCATCAAGCTCCATCAGTTCTGCATTACTTCACATTCATGGCCTAATCAAATCTACTGGAGACATGATAGTGGGTGGTCCCCTCATGAGAAGGGAATATTATATCCCTATGGGTGTTGGATAAATGTTGATTGATGGAGGCAAAGAATGATCGCGTGTTAATTTCTCATCGTCATTTCTGGCACCATCATTTTCATAAATGTCTTCTCTCCTCCACTGAAGCAGACATTTTCTCATTAGGTCAGGGTAATAGCCAATTTGATGCCTTTTTATGGGGCGGTAATGGGAATAACAAAGGCCTCGCAGATGCACTTTTGATGATGGCTAATGAAATAAGAAAGAGTGGTACCGGACTGGAGAGGATTTTCGATTGGACTGGATCTCTCATGCGCTGCATACAGGAGGAGGAAATAGTCACCCTTGCCCTTTGCAATTACAGTAATATGATTCATGTGCTGTAGAGGAAGCTTGCCTTGTGCCGTTTTACTGTATTCAGAAAGATACTGAGTGCATGTAGAAGGTCCACCTATAAAAATCGTCCCAGGCCTGGAGCAGCCCAGATAAGAAAATACTGTTTACTGTCAAAATATTCTAAGGAAGTGTTTCCCAAACAAAGGATCACAGCCCCTAGAGATTGATGATGGAACTGCAGGGTTTTGTGAGATTTTGAAATAAATGACAATATAAAAAAGGATAACTGTTAAATAAAGTACCTAAAATTTAAATAAATAAAATTTAAATAATATCAAGTTTAGTGGTCATTATACAAAGACATTTACATTTTAGAGCCACTAATAATCAATCAGAAATATTTTGGTAACACTTTACAATAAGGTTCATTAATTAACTACATTAGCTAACATGAACTAAGAATGAACAATACTTCTACAGCATTTATTAATCATAATTAATGTTAATTTCAACATTTACTAATGCATTATTAAAATCACAAGTTGTGCTTGTTAACATTAGTTAATGCACTATGAACTAACATGAACAAACAAGGAACAACTGTATTTTTATTAACTAACATTAACAAAGCTTAATAAACAGCGTAATAAATGCATTGTTCATTGTTCGTTCATGTTAGTTAATACATTAACTAATGTTAACAAATTACACATTGTAAAGTGTTACCAATATTTTATTTAAACATATCTCATATTTCTGGTGTACTTCAAGTAAATGATAGGGTCATGTGTGTTTAATTAAAAACATAAATGTTTCTTGCTTTGCTAATTAATTCTCTGCACCAAAAGCAAGGACAAAATATACAAAAGATCCAACAAAATTATAGCATATGGCATGCACACACACAAATACACACACACACACACACACACACACACACACTAATCAGTATTTCAGTCTTGTTTACCAATAAAAACTAAACACCCTTAAAACAGTATACATTTATCTGAGAAGCAAATTGACATAAAATATTAGACACCTTTAAAATAAGTTTATTTTTCTTATTTTGCATAAGCATTAACCTAATTCAGTATTTCTAGATTTCTCTGAAAACCAGACCTAATGTCATCTGTCTTTCTCAAGTCCAAATATCTTGTTTTAATGGAATAGTCCACCTAAAAATTTAAATTTCCTGAAAGTTTACTCATCCTCAAGCCATCTAAGATCTCACCCTCAGCTCATTTGTTTATTTCAAACACGCAGGTTTTCACTTCACAAGACATTCATTGATAGACTGGAGTCGTGTGAATTACTAGTGGATTATGGTGATGTTTTTATCTGCTATTTAGACTCTCATTCTGACGGCACCCATTCACTGCATTGGATCCATTAATGAGCAAGTGATGTAGCGCTAAAGTTCTCCAAACCTACATCTTATATGGCCTGAGGGTGAGTACATTTTCAGCAAATATTCATTTTTGGGTGAACTATTTTCCTTTAAGGATGTTTCAATGGCCAGCAAGTCAAACATACTGATTAAGAACATGATTTTTTCAGTGTTGAATCACAATTACTGTCCTTTTGAATAATGAGCACAGTAAAAGATCTACACCAGGCACAGCGATTCCCAAAGGCATCTGGGTCAGAGTAACAGTCTGTTCAGGCAGGTGTTAAATAGCAACGGTTTTGATTCATTCAAATCCGTATTTTTCATACACTCAGCTTTGCAAAAAGTCTCAGAACGATCCCTCAGAGCGCCTTTACTCCAAGCATCAAATGAATGATTCATCGCCGCATTGAAGAGGTGACAATCTCTAGGATGTGACAGTGATATTAAGAGCGATGACAGCACTACAAAGCGAATCCCTTGTAATAGCTCCACTGCTCAATATCCAAGCTCTTATTAAATATTTACAGGGCTGACTCATGCGCTGCTCCAGTGAGCTGTGCTGCCCGGTGGCACAAAATCATGAGATGCAACCCCGCAGAGTCCACACAAGCCCAGCACGCGTAATTGTGTTGAACACATCCCAAAATAATAAGCGCAGCAATGTAGGACAATATTAACAAGATAAGGAAGGCGATGACTTAATACATGTAAGTACCGTTGATTGTGCAGGGCTGAGTCCCAGAGCTCCACAGCTACTTGATTTTGTTACGTGCAAGAAGTGGGCCTGTGAGCTCTGAGATGCATGTGAAGGAACGCAAATGTACTGTGTAGTCAAGCTTGCTATTCAATTCCTCCTCTGGCCAAAACTTTCACACACAGGAAAACAGTGTTTGTGATGTATTGAGAGACTTTAATGTACTGTTGGTAATGAGGCCATCCTATTAGGATATATAACACAATGTATTATTTAGTACTAGGAAAAATAAAAACTAAACACTAGTGCTTTGTTTTCCACTGGTTGTCAGATTCTATTTACTAGCATCCACCATGGCACAAAAAATATGACTTTAAGTGCCAGTTTTGCATGTGAAATATTATGGATTATGTACGCCTCGTAAACATCTTATATACAGTATATAGTTTATGTAAAAAGAACATGTTTTAGCACACAATTGTGGCATTTAGTGCTTTTAAGGCCTCAGCTTTTCTATTGAAGTGCTGAACAGAAACGAGGTGTGATGTCCTTCATCAGCATAGTCTGTTTCAGAGTCTGTGCTTCTTTGAAGTGTATATGAAGGCTGTGGGAAACTCACCTCTATCACAGTTTGATCAGGTAGAACTGTACCTCAGCGGGCAGATGCTGAAAGCCAGGTGTTTGCACAGTCACCATACTGACATCAAATTCAAGATCTTACTGTAACTTCTGCATGGAGAATATACATTATTAGCATTAAAATAACTGGTTTAACTGTTCTCGTTTCTTAGAATTCATAGCATCTCTAACTTTTGCAAATCGTGAGTTTGTTTAGTGTGCTCCAGGCAGAGCTTCACCATCATTCTGAGTATTAAAGGAATACTTTGCCCAAAAATGAAAATTTGCTGAAATGTAGTTTTTTCATTTGAAGAAATTTGAGGAAGTTCAGCATTACATCACTTACTCACCAATGGATCCTCTGCAGTGAATGGGTGCCATCAGAATGAGAGTCTCAACAGCTGATAGAAACATCACAATAATCCACATGACTCCAATCCATCAATTAATGTCTCATGAAGTGTTTGTGTTTGATCAGCCGTTTGGACTTTCATTCTGACGGCACCCATTCACTGTAGAGGATCCATTTGGTGAGCAAGTGATGTAGTTTTAAAATTTCTCCAAGTCTCTTTGGAAGAAGAAAAAAAACTCTTCTACATTTTTCTACATTTCTTCACACATTTCTGCATCACTTGGATTGCCTGAGGATGAGCAAATTTTCAACTAATTTTCATTTTTGTGTAAAATATTCCTTCAATACATCATCTTCATCAAACAGTAGCTGAGCTAAAAAGAAAACATTTTCTCTCTCTATCAATGATTAACACTAATTTGATGATGTTACGTTAACCTTAATGGACATACAGTAGATTAAAGGTCAAATTTAACATGTCCTCCTTCAAAAGCTTTTTGTTCAGAAGTAATGGATCGAAAGTATAACAAAAGCAGGGACAGTCCCTCTGGGGCAACCTGGGGTTAAGCACTTTGCTCAAGGGCACAATGGTAATAGGGCCATGTGCTGCACTTCAGGCAGTAATGAGCATGTAATTTTGACCAAAGGAGACCAATTAAACCCACAATTTGAGGAAAACTATCTTGCGGTGTCTCTGAGTTTTATCCCTCAGTGCTACGTCCTATGAGAGGGGCTCTGCCAGAAACGTAGAGCAGAGATGAAGGTTGACATGCTATTGACACAGCTACAGTGGTGTACATTTATGTTGACTTGTCAGGGAGAATCATCCAGTATACTGTATGTTCAGATATATAGAGCTAAAGGCCATGTTCATATTTTTTAGCACAAGTGAATGTGTTTTCGCTGTTTGCTGACACATCACTCCCTAAAGCAAAGCACACATCTGCTAAATTCGCCCACATTCTCTCAGAAAAACCAAACCAAACAAAACAAAAAAACAACACATATTGTTTGCAGGGGATAGCTGATGTGCGAGTTTTGTTAAAGGTGGACCGTGTGTCCTCACCTCACCCTCACCTGAACATCTCTCTAACTCATTTATCTGTCTCAGTATCTACCTACCCATCTGTCTGTGTATCTACAGTACCTACAGTGTTGAGAAGGTTACTTTGCAAATGTAATAGGTTACAGATTATAAGTTACCTTATTTAAAATGTAATAAGTGGAGTAACTATTTTGATTACTTTATTAAAGTAATGTAACTGAGTACATTTGATTACTTTTCTAAATTTCAATGAACTAATCAAAAGCATCAGAATAGCATCACTTTACTAAATGGCCTTTAAATGGCAGGAGGCATCGTGCACATCAAATACAGACAAAGCAACAAATTAATATTATTCAACATATCCTAGATTTTAACAGAAAATATTCAGATGTAACCCCTTTGTAATCATTAACATTTTCATAAACAACACAAGTAATTTAATTCCACATTTTTTCTCAGTAACTGTAATAGTTTAGTAACATTTACTTTGTAATTACATTACGTAATCCCGTAACATGTAACTAGTTACTCCCCAAAACTTAGTTTCTATCTATCTATCTATCTATCTATCTATCTATCTATCTATCTATATACCTCCTGTCTATCTGCCTCTTCATCTATCTGTCTATCTACAGTATCTACCTACAGTACCTATTTTTCTGTCTTTCTATCTGCCTATCTATGGTACCTACCTACCTAACTGTCTATGTATCATACCTGTTTGCTATCCATGTACCTATACCTGTATGTCTATCTACCTAGCTGTCTATCTATAGTAGCTACCTACTTAGCAAAGTGTCTGTCTATCTATCTACAGTATCTATCTACTTACCTACCTACCAAACTGTCTACCTGTTTATTTATCTGTAGTATCTATCTGTACTGCAATTGCCAAAAATTGTGCTCCCTGAAACACCTCTAAATCTATGCATATTGTATACACATATCAGAAAAAAAGAAAGAAAAAGACTTGATTGATTCAATATTATTCAATAGTGCTGATTTTTCCTTAAAAGTACAGAAAGTCAAACATTACATTTTATTTATAGCTGCGCCTAGCACAATACACAAGGCCAAATGAAAGGAAAAACTATGAAACGAGCCTTCCGACATTACCAATGCAGCTGAGTGAGCTCCTTTGATCACTATCTGTGCCATCAGCAAAAACAAACGCAAACTGTTGTTACTGCCTCAATGCAAGCAATAACCACCATGCATACCAATCAAACCACAGTGTAACTATATGTATCTGTAAGACCCCACCAGACATAGATGGATATTAAAAGAAGAAATACCGAGGGGAGAACGAGAAGAGAACTCTCAGATCAAACTCTTCCACTTAATGAAGATGTTCAAACACATTCTTCAAAAATGATATTAAAACATGCTCTCTTTACAGAAAAGATGCATGCGATGAGATATTTTCCATCATTTCTCTCTCTTCCACTTCTGTTTATAAATCATCACTGGGAAACTGTTTGACATTACATGAACATGGAAGCAAAACTCTGACTGACTGATTGAAACGTGCTGCACTCCTCTCACTAGATGTACAGACGTAAGACTGCTGATCTAGTGATGGGTAAATTTGTCTGAATAACGTGACTCATTGCTAATGAGGATTATATTAGCATTCTTTCAGATTGATGAGTCATCATCCAGAGATCTCCCTGAGCATGATTTATTCAAGAGGAGATAGGAGTTGTTCCTCACACTTCTGCAGTAATGATCAGTATGAAGGGGGACAGAAGGTCCGTCTGGAAGGCAGAGATTAACAGAGATTTGATCAAGTCATTAATATTGCTAGAATCACATAAGAATTTTTCCCCAAAGGACAAAGAAAACCAAGACCACACGATTCTTGGTCGGTCACAGTCAGGTCATCATACAGGCTTGTTACTTTCAGTTCCATATTTCTGTGTAAATAAATGAATGTCATATACACAGAAAAAAACAAGAAGCTAAATTTACTTCATTTTTATTTTGCAAGTTTTTGCACGCATATTTTTAAAGTAAAATTTAAATATGGAATTAAGTAAAATCTACTTAACTAAGTTATGTAAAATTAGCAAAGGAAATAAGTAAATTTAACGTAGCCAGGCAGAGTTTGATGCGTAATTTCTACTTAATTAAGTTTACCCTGCAATACTCAAGTACATTTCACTCAGTCATAGTTTGTAAACTTTATTCAAACAACATAGCACTGAAAAAAAATGCCTATAAAGCATGTGGTTAAGTTACAACCACATATGCAAGCAAGTAGACAACTCTTTATTCCTTTAAAAGTAATATGTTGACTCAATATAGTTATTAACTGAATGAACACAGAGACCTGAATACTTGGCACATGATACACAATGATGGTGACAATCAGTAAATAGTGTTTGAGTATGAATGGGTCATTTTGAGTAAAAAATTAACTCCAGATGTCACAAAACAGCAAGTTACTTAACCTAACAACAAAAGCAACCATAAAACAGTGTAAATACATCTTGAAAACAGCAAAAAAAAAAAAAAAAAAACCTTATGTAGCATGCATGAAAAATTCCCTCACGGATAACACTGCCGCCTAATTAAGTTGGACTATGAGTAGTTAGTGAATAAAATCCATGTTTTTGTGCTGAAATACAGCAATAAATTGATGCAAGTGTTTAGTGAATTAACCCAACCATCTTTCTGATACAATTCAGTCATTTTTCAGCCCTTATGAGGCGATGACCCAGATGAGTCAGTAATTGTAAGTTAATGTAATGCTCTTGTGCTTGGAGGAATAAAGTCGGCTGAGTTCCAGCATCAGCCCAACAGGGATAGATGCCTTAACACACGCGGTCAGGTTCAGCAATTACTACAGAGCCTGAAGGCAGACACCATTTCTGTCCATCACTCTATTTCTCTCTCCCTGTGTTGTACTTCTCTCCCATATCATTTTATACCTCCCCTCTGCTCTTTGAATACTGCTATAGAGCAGGACAAACACATTTTGTCCTTAAAAAGTATTAGTAATAGATTGTAATAAGTAATACAAACAATGTCAACCGCATCATGATAAAGTCATACTATGGTCATTACCCTGAATCTTCACAACACCAAGCTGTTGGCACCTGACTATGACATTAGAGTCAAAAAAGCAGAGTGTGTTTGACAGTACATTTCTTCACAGCTGTCATACATCATGCAGCTTGTGACTCCTGTGTGCTGTCAACCTGCTGGAGATGTCCAGGGTTTGCTCTTGAGCGAGCGCCACATTCACAGTCAATCTGTAAGGTGTCACTTAAGCTGAAGATTTATAAGGTCCACAACATGCAGGGTCAGAAATTAACTAGGACTCCTGAAGAAATGCCACACTCCAAAGTGACCCAAATGACACATATATGTATATACCAGTGTCTGAAATTAACTATATGGAGTTGATTTTAGTATTACATACATACAGTATGTTTAATTTTACTTTAGCATTAAATTTTACTTAAAATTTTTATCAAGCTGATTACTCACTAAAAACTCCCACAGATCGTGTTTTCTAGCCATTTAAAGTCTTATTTTGATGTAACAAAATGGTCCCATTAACACCATTAAATTGTTCATTTAGACTGATACACGAATGCAGAATGCACGCGAACACAAGAGGTGAGATTTATCGCATGAACTAATCACAGCCAATCATAACTAGTCATATCCAATCATATTGCGAATGAAGGCATTGCCTCTTCTCACATGACTTTCCCCCATTCATTCTCAATTACTCCCCTCCAAACTCAGTGCATGCTTTAGAGTGTCTGTTAAAACTCAATGGGCTCAGGGGAGGTGAGAGAGAAGCAGACTCCAGCTGAAAGTTTACCTGCTGGTGTCGCTGTTGGACAGTGTTTCGTTAGAAAAATGAGTGATTTATACACTTTTAAATGTCATATTTTGTAATATTTGCATTGTTTTATTTTGATTTTTTCTCATCCAATTTTTTGAGGCACTGCCTCTCTTGCTTCCACAGAGGAAACACCCCTGATAACACAGCCAGAGAGTACACGCTAGAGCTGCACGATTAATCACATGCAATTGTCATGCATGTCTTGTCAGTAAAGCCAGTTCTGTGATTAGTAGTAAATTTCCATCACCTGCTTTAAAACGGAGCCCCATTTACTACACAGAGCTGTAGTTCGCTGACAAGCTACGCAATATCAAGTTCATAATAGCAGGTGAATCGCATTCGATTGTGAACACGATATTGCATAGCTTGTCAGCAAACTACGGCTCTGTGTAGTAAATGGCGCTCCATTTGAAAGCAGGTGATGGACATTTACTACTAATCACTGAACCGGCTTTACTGACGAGAAACGCATGACAATCACTTGCGATTAATCGTGCAGCCCTAGTGCACGCATAGACTATATTTAGGTTAGATTACTGCATGAGCACATTCAAAGTTCACTCTTTCACTGCGTGATTTAGTCTATTAAAATAGTTTTAGAATTCCCCCAAAATGCAAGGGGGGAAAAATGCCCCTGTATGACTTTCAAGTCGTTTATATTTACAGTATATTATCTGATATAATATCACACGAAGAGTGACATTTTTCTCCAAATATCAGCACGAATGCAAATTTGATGCACAGTTCAATGAACAAGTTGTTCATATTAATTTACTTACATTTTAGACACAACAGTTCTTGTTTTTGCTCTATTTCGACAACAAAAATAGTTCCAAACAAAGCCACAGCAAAACTGTTTTGTGTCTCTGGGGAGCACACAACAGTGTGTTACTGAATCAATCAGCCATTTGAATGAATCATTTGAATGAATGACTCAATGACTCACTCATGCAGTTATTTGCTGCCACCTACTGACGATTTTAGCTTTATGTTTAAAGGGGTCATATGATGCGATTTCAAGTTTTCCTTTGTTTTTGGAGTGTTACAAGCTGTTCGTGCATATATAAGATCCGTAAAGTTGCAAAGACTAAAGTCTCAAATCCAAAGAGATATTCTTCATAAAAGTTAAGACTCGTCCACACCTTCCTAAAACGCCTTATTTAAGCATGCCTCCACATATCTACGTCACTGTGTTGGAAGATTTGCATAACACCACCCAAATGTTTAGCAAATCACAACTTACTAGATAGCTGGCCAATCAGAGCACACTGCGCTTTTCAGAACAATAAGCTTTGTAAAAAATCGACCTGTTTCAGAAAGGCGGAGCAGAGAGGAGCAACAATAATGTACGATATGTGTAAAATAATGTTTTTTGAACCTTAAACCAAAAAAACACATTGCATTACACCAAACACACAAAATAATGTTATTTTTAGTAGGGCTGCCCCCTAATAGTTGACCAGAAGAGGCTTGGTCGACCAAAATTTTATTAGTCGTTTAGTAAAAAACAATCCACAGGCTAAGTCACGCAGTCCATGACAGACAGATCGTTAAAGGTTGGTCTGGTAATACAGTACATCGGGCAGGACATCCAAATACTCACCTATCATTCATCGATCTCAAATATGGCTTATCATCTGAAATACGTAAGTAGCCTATTAACAACTTTGCATGGCCAATCAGTCTAATGTTAACCTAGAGAAATGTGCGCTATTATAGTATGTGTGAGGAGTGTGGAAGCTGAACAGTAGCGTGCTCACTGCAGGACAGATGGAGGTGCCAGTGCACTCACTTGCTCTTGATACTTCGTCATTTTTGGTCATACTGTAAAGACTCTACGTTTATTTGTGTGCACTCACAATAACAACAAAACATTGTGCTTTTGTAAAATAATGAAAGCAAACATGATGCACTTTCTGCCCTCTCGGTCTCTGTGAACTTGTGCATGAAACTCCGTGTATATCTTTGCCTTACAGACATTAAAAATACATCTATAGAGAGTGAAATGTCTACTTTCAAAAGAACCAATTCAAATGTAAAACAAATATTCTCAAACGTTCATACAAGAGCCTCACTACTGCGGAGATGACGAGTCAGTGTCGCCGAGTTCATCTCTTAAACCAAAAAAAAGAAACCACTAGTTTATCAAATTATTAAAATGTTAATACAGCCTTCTTACTGTTTTTCCTTGACACATTCATAATCATTACTTCTGCGGTGCGCTGTGGCAAGCTTTATGCGTGTGCTTGAGCGCTTATAGGCTATGTAGGCAATTAAAGGCTCATTATGATGATTTAAATGGTTTATTAATAAACGTGCGATTAGTCGACTAATGCTTAAAATGAACGACTACTAGTCGACCAGAAAAATCCTTAGTTGAGAGCAGCCTTAATTTTTAGCATCGTCATATGCCTCCTTTAAAATATATTTTCCTTTTTTCCCCAAAAATCATTTCAAACATTACTATTGCCAACAAAACAGCCCTACAGTGTCTTACTAATTAAATTTATCGATTAAATTTAAGAATGTGACACAAAAGATGATGCATACATTTCATTAGGTTAGAAAAAATTGGCCTAATAAAGGTAAAAATTTATTTAAACTTATTGGAAAAATTCATTTCTGTTACCCCTGCAAAATAACTACCGCACAGAATATGAATATATTTAAAAGGTTTGGGATTCATCTGTCCATGGCACACCTAAACCTGTCAAAGTACCAGCACAATAACACGATCAGCAAAATACAGTCTAATTATTATCAACAAAATTCCAGAAAATATCAAGATATCACTTTTTGTCATTATCGCACACCCCTATATAGTCATTTTTGTCCTTGTACGTATTTTAGTCAGTTACTGTTTTAAGAAAAAAAATGATTTAAAAAATATATCATATACAGTATAGTCAGAAAAAATGCCACTTAGAATCATGAAGTTAATTTTGGTCACTTGACATTTACAGTATGCATTTATCAGAGCGCACTTTCACTTTCTCAGTAGTGAGGTCAGCGATCTTTCTCAGCTTACAACAACAGAGGGATTTACAACATGCTGTCTTATCTTCCCGAAACTAACCCTCCTTCTCCTACTGCATTAAGTAACCTCCACCTCTCTCTACATCGCTACAATCGATACGGCACCTCAGAGAGGCACTCAGTCCCCTAAAGTTGAAGATGCACCAAAACAGTGTCTATCACTCACATTTTCCACATCTGTCTCCCAGTAGTGCCCGCTGGTTTGTACTCATTTTCAACCCCAGTTTAAGTGCAAACATTTTCCAATGCCTCCATTAGGCAGTGAACACAAGGAAATCTCTTGACACCTACACCCTTAATAGTTCACAATATTATCTGACCTAACCCAAGGAATTATGAGTCTCCTGCCAAATGCGAGTCAGGCTTGATAATAAGCTGGTATATTGTGGACCAATAAAGGCGACTGGCAAACCACCAAGAGCCCAAAAAAATTGTGTGTCAGAGAATTTATCTAAAATTAATGAAATTATACATGCATTATGCTGTTCTTAAATTAGACACAGTTTGACAACAATTTCAGCTATTTATACTGTTTCTGTACAACACTGATTGTAGGATCAATATGCCTGTCATTTGAATGGACTGGGAGATCAATAAACCCTTTGGACCTTAAATTCCTGACATATTCTACCTCCTACTTAAAATGCTGCACATAATGATGCATTGCATAATACACGTCAGCCACTGTCCCTATTTGCTGTAAAGCATTATGGGTGATCTAGTTTCTCTTTCCCAAGACTGCAGCAGGAGGAAAAAGATTTGATTTACATTTGAATAGGTGCAAACCCAAAATGTCTTGGCAGAGAAAACAGCAAATGATTGTCAGAGGTGTGCATATGAGAGAGAAGACTCATTAGATTAATTATACACCAGGACACAAAATCTTCGGGTTTGACTGTCCTTCAAATAGAAGAATGAGCTTTTTGCTATAGGTGCATTGAGAACAGGGCTATAAATACAACTTGTTATTATTGTCCAATTATATAATACATTTTTAAAAATGTAATTGTGTCTTGTAACCTGTACTAAATTCCATAGTAAGTAATCACCACACTGGTGTATCATGTAATTAATTTGATTAAAAATTTTAATCACTTGACAGCACTGCTATTATCAGAAGAACATGAAAAGGTGAGATGGTAAAAACAGCATCTGGACAGCCATGAGCTCAGGCACAGTCAGTATTTAGTCAGAGATGGTAGATCAATAACGTCACAAATGCAGGAATGCATCAATGTATTGCACTGACTGAACAAGTTAACACATCAACTTTATTTGTGAATGCTGCTGCTTATTGACATATGAAGCATGAAGAAAAGACATCCAGAACAACACTGTGCAACTGGTGAGTGGAAATGACTTTCCCAGTGGGGTGTTTCAGACATCTTGTCATACGCAACACATTCAAACTCTCTAACAACATAGCCATTATAAACTGATGTAAGTCTCCTTGAAATTACAGCTGTTGAAACAAATCTTACATATCTAACTGTAATCTTACTGTCTTTATTATTTATAAATGCCCTCAAGAAAAAGAAGTACACTTTAGCATACTTTTAAAAAGAGTACTTACTATGGAAATAAGTAACATACTTTCAAATAATATAGTTAAGAGCAAACTGAATGTAATGTTTTCCGACACTTAACTGCATGGTAACTGCAATTTAATGAAAACGTAGTATAGTTTAAATTTATATTAAATGGAATTAGTTGAACTTTAAAGTGCTTTTTAACACACTTCAGTATACTTAAGTACATCTTTATATGCAATTTCATGATTATTTCTATTGTCTTTGAAATATTGTCTTTGAAATACATATACTACCAAATACTGACAAACATGTAATGTTAAACTAAAATATATTTAAATGTCATTTCTATTGAAATTTGCATGTCAAGAATTAAATCATATTTGTAATTACACATTTGTGATGACAAAGTTGTAATTTAGCACTTTTAAAAATATATTAACTTACAATATATTAATGTAATATCGAATAACAGTTAAAACCATAACCAAGCGTTTTACATGTGCTTTAGTTAGTCAACACATCAAAATAAGCGGGCTTCTTTAAAGCATAAGAAAAGATTATGAAAACAAATTGACTGAAAACCTACTTTAAATTAAAACGTTTAAGTTGACATTTCAAAAAAAGCTTAGTGTGTTAAGAAAACATGAAAATGTTAAAACAGTTACAATTAAGTGTACTTTTTTCACAAGGATTCTCCTCATCACTTTATGAAATATTATTACATTACAAGATTGAGAAATTGCAAAGATACTGAAGCTTCTGCATCTTTATGTATACTCATGAACTGAACAAGACAAGCAATGTAACATTTACCATTTTCTCATATGCATGCTCATATTTGCTGTGGGGTTGTTAACAGATGCTCCTGTTGTTTGTTGACATGCTGAGAATGCACAGACACTTGCTGACTATAATGCCACTTTACAAGATGTGATTCCATTAGACATAGATCTGTTTCTTCTGATAATGTCTGCCTCACTGAAGGCAAATGTCTCCCCTGTGCTGACTGTAACAGTCCCCTACAACAGTTGATGCTCAAAGATAGATCGAAACGAGCCATGGAGGGTCATTACGGCTACTGCCGAGCTCTATGAGATGGAGAAACTATCATATCGGTGCGCCAGGAACACATAAACCTTTGGAAAACCCTTGGGTGAGACCATTACTGCTGACTGAACTGTACTGCAACAGCGCTCTGGTCACTGCCAAAGAATGGAAAAGGTTTATCGGTAGATTCAGGCCCTATGAGACTGTGGTCACATGACAGCATGGCCCCGAGAAGTCCTGATGCATAGAGCATCAGTTTCCTTACTCAGCACACACCATAAGTCTTAACCTAGACAGTATTAAAATGTTATGTTGCTGAGTCTTCTGAACTACAGCCTCGCATTTGTCTTACACCCTACTCAAGAGAATGAGTGAGACAATGAGAGGGAGATGTGGACAATGCGGACAATTTGTTATGTAATGTATGTATGTTTTATTAATCACTTCAGACAGCTCTTAAAGGAATAGTTCTCCCAAGAATGAAAATCCTGTAATTTTCTCATTCTCATGTGGTTCCAAACCCATTTGATGTTTTTTCTTAGGAACATGAAAGGATAATGTTGGAAATACAAAGCATTTTTATATTCAACAACAGTTTAAAGGGAGAAAAACGACCCGAGAATTGGACAAGTAAATGAATGCTTCTTTTTAGCTGTTTCTTTTCAAATAACTGATTGATCTGATTCAAAAATCTGATTCATTCTGCAGTAGTGTTATTGTTCATTAAACTAAAAATTGGAAATAAATTAAAGTATAAATATTATATGAAAAATGTAAACGAACATTAGAAATGTTGCCTTGGCAAATAACTGAAATAAAATCACTGTTGGCTGAAGTACTAAAATAGCTAAACCTGAAATTAAAATAAATTAGAGCTAAGTTGAATTATTATTTTTTTTAAATTACTAAAACTAAAATTAAAAAGCTAATTCAAAATATTAATAAGTACTACAAAAGTATATAAATCAAACAGGTTTTATACATGTCTGGTTTGTAAGAACATATTACTATATCATACACTTATAAATAACATACATATGTGAAGCTTCTTGAAAATATCTCATTTCATATTCCACAGAAGAAATGAAGTCATATGAGTTTGGAACAAGTTTTCATTTCTGGATCAACTGTCTCTTTAAGGGCCCCAGAAGCAGTAGCACTTGCTCTTTCTCCTCTCTCAGTACCACAAAGATACACTGAACCTTAACAAGCCCAGGATTTATGTTTTTAAAAAAAAAGAAGTACAAAGCAAATTAATGCACCAGCAAGAAGAACAAGAGTCTAAACTGTAGCTCTGTTTCACTAAAACAAAAAGGCCCTGATCAGCACAGCTGGCTTTAACATGGTGATTAATCGAATGCTAATTCCACAGATCTAATATAAATCCAGTCCCATTCATACAATGCATTAAACACTGATTCACCATTAGCACACAAAAAGTACATCCACAGATCCATGATTAGCACACATATAACTCTAAGAACAGGCAATTAAACTCGGTTTGTGTAAATCCGCTAGTCTTTATGAATTCTTATGGTTCATTAATGCTAAATGTCTGCTTCATCATAATTTAGTATTAGCTGGATTTGGCTAATGCAGTACAACAGAATACCACACAATGCACCATATTGTAGCACTGTGAGATAAATCCACAAACAACACAAGACTTTCTCTCCATCTGCTGCCATTTGTGCACACAGAGAGAAGTATGACAGAAACGGCGCAGAACGACCAAGCAATAAACCAACGGCAAGCACTGCGCTACTACACATCAGGAAATGATCAGCACAGCAACTCACTACCACTAAAACTGATCTGAAGCCAGCTGTGCTTTATAAGCTGGAGTCTGCCAAATTAAACTACCTTTAGTCAGCTTTCCAATTACAACTTTAAAGCTGAAGTGTGTAATTTCTGTGCTACTAGTGGCACTCATTGAAAGTGTAAAAATGAAAAATCACACCACTGATTGAGTCACAAGTGTCACAGAAATGCAAGTGTCACAATAAACAGAAATCACAGCTAAAAAAATTTTAAAGAAATAAATCTAAAGAACATTAATGCATTTTATAAATAAATAATGCTGGTTTGGTTTGGATAGATACAACCCCTGGCAAAAATTATGGAATCCCCACACTTAGATGTTGTTTACCCAAATGTTTTACTTCATAACAAATAAACGAATCACAGATATCACACAAAACTATTTTTGTTTAATAATTCAACATTCTGGTTATGTGAAACATACCTCAAAAAAACAACAAAAGATATTAAACTCTTTTAAATAATGAAAATTTGTTTTCCATATCAAGTAGAGGAAAAAAAATATGGAATCATTCAATGTTGAGGAAAAAATTATGGAATCATCTACCAAAGCACACAGTTAGTACTTTGTTGCTCCTCCTCTTGCTTTTATGATGG
Organism: Tor tambroides; assembly: GCA_021397915.2. NCBI lineage: Eukaryota > Metazoa > Chordata > Actinopteri > Cypriniformes > Cyprinidae > Tor > Tor tambroides. The sequence goes on along the minus strand of JAFVLL020015155.1, from coordinate 75,081 downwards.
CCTGAATTCTTTGGGGCATGGACTTCACTAATGAAAAACAATATTCTTCATCAAGTTGCTTCCAACTTTGTCGAATAGCGGTTGACAGATCAGCTTTGCAAGATGGAGCCTTGTCATGGACCAGTTTTTTCAATTTCCACCATAAATTTTCAATCAGATTGAGATCCGGACTGTTTGCTGGCCATTCTGATGGCCATGAGTTCATATGCATTTCCTGAAGAAAAGCTTTAAAGGAGTCATCGGATGCCCATTTTCCACAACTTGATATGATTCTTTAGGGTCTTAATGAGTCTACTACATACTTTGGTTAATATTTCTCAATGGTAGTGTAAAAAAACACCTTTTTTACCCTGTCAAAATCAGCTCTGTTTTCAGCAAGCTGTTTTTTAGTCCATGTTGCGTTAAATGCTAATGAGCTCTGCTGACCCCGCCCCTCTCTTCCGTGGAATGACGAGCAGACTGTAAACTTCAGCCACGAAACTGGCTAACTAGCACATTATTAGGAAAGGCGATTTGGAAAGATTCATAAAAAACCCTTATACTCACTTCTTCTGTAGGTGAGGCTGAATCACGAATGATTCACGCGAACATAGATGCATTTAGGCAGATCGGGGATCTCAACGACACAATGGCAAACAGCTCACAGCTCACTCAGGGTGGGTCTAAGGTAAGACGGTCTTGTCAATCAACTATTGTGGGAGCGGCCTGTGCAGAACTATGTCATTCTGACAGGAATCTGAGAACAGCCTGATTTGAGAAAGGCAATTTTAAAATAGGGATTATAAAACAACCACTGGGTGGATTTTTATCATTATAGGATGGATGTGTACACACACTTCCAACATACATTTATGTTCAAACAACTTGTAAAGTGAATTTTGCATCCGATGACCCCTTTAACACTCTTTGCTCTGTAGCAAGATACATTATCATCCTGAAAAATTACATCATCACCAAACTTCTTTTCTATTGATGGAATGAGAAAAGTGTCCAAAATTTCAATATACACTTGTGCATTGACTGTTGAGGTAAGGATTGCCATTTCCCCTGGTCCTTTACCTGACATGCAACCCCATATCATAAATGAGTTGGGAAATTTGGTTGTTTTCTTCAGGCAGTCATCTTTATACATTTCATTAGACCGGCACCAGACAAAAGTTCCAGCATCATCCTCTTGTCCAATGCAGATTCGTGATTCATCACTGAATATCACTTTCATCCAATCATCCACACTCCATGACTGCTTCTCTTTAGCCCACTCTAACCTTGTTTTCTTCTGTTTAGGTGTTAATGCTGGTTTTCGTTTGGCTTTTCTATATTTAAATCCCATTTCATTCACCCGGTTTCTTACAGTTCTGTCACACACATTGACTCCTGTTTCCACCCATTTGTTTTTCATTTGTTTCGTTGTGCATTTTCTATTTTCAAGGCAAACTGTTTTGAGTTTTCTATCCTGACGCTTTGAGGTCTTCCTTGGTCTGCCTGTATGTTTTCCTTTTGTAACCTTTCCATTTTGTTTATACTTAAAATTTTAGAAGCAGCTGACTGGGAACATCCAACTTCTTTTGCCACACTCTGTGATGGATTTCCTTCTTGAAGGAGTTTTATAATCCTTTCCATTGTTTCAAGAGACAGCTCTCTTGTTGGGGCCATGTTTCCTTTCATATAGCCAAGTCCAACAGCTCGTTAAAGGGATAGTTCACCCAAAAACGAAAATTTGATGTTTATCTGCTTACCCCAAGGGCATCCAAGATGTAGGTGACTTTGTTTCTTCAGTAGAACACAAACGTGCATTACCGCCACCTATCTCTCAAATGGACCATTGACACTCCTAATTGAGATTGTAGATAGAGTGTCAATGGTCCATTTGAGAGAGAGGTGGTGGTAATGCACTTATAAGTCTGCGATCCGCCGTAGCAAGAAGAAGACGACGCGTCACACGCCGGCTGTTGTGACCTCGCTCAGGACAGTTGGACAGTGCGGAGGATCAGAGGTTCAGTTTCTTGCACAGACCGATCGTTTCGTATCTTTAGACCTCAATGTATCGTCACGAACCACAGGGTTTAATTTGGTTTTGTGTGTGTATGTTTTTTTTTTCTCAAAGCAGTGAGTCCCATTGACTGCCATTATATGACTGACAGACTGCATTGGTTTGAGTTAAAAATCTTCGTTTGTGTTCTACTGAAGGAACAAAGTCACCTACATCTTGTATGCCCTTGGGGTAAGCAGATAAACATCAAATTTTCATTTTTGGGTGAACTATACCTTTAAGGTCTAGAAGCACTCTCTTTTAACTGCTGACTAATGAACATTTTAGATACAGTATCTGCCTGTATTTATTTCAGAAATGCAAATTACAAGCTGATTCCATATTTTTTTCCTCAACATTGAATGATTCCGTAATTTTTTTCCTCTACTTGATATGGGAAACAATTTTCCATGAATTAAAATGTTTTAATTTAATTTGTTTGAGGTATGTTTCACATAAACAAAGTGTTGAACTATCAAGCAAAAATTGTTTTGTGTCATATCTGTGATTTGTTTATTTGTTATAAAGTCAAAACTTTGGGTGAACATCTTCTAAGTGTGGTGATTCCATAATTTTTGCCAGGGGTGATAGATTTATATTGCCCTATATGTCTCTTCCTAAACTGTCCATTTAGCTTTGCCACTGTTCCCTGTTTACTCACTGACACTGTGTTTAAGCCTCCTGGGTGGCTCACTTTACGTTTCAACCAACAGCTTACAGTTTACTGGAGCTCATTCTGTCCACTAGCCCTGTGGATCTGTAGAGGATTACTGATGGAACTGTTCAGTAACTCAAAAGCTGACCTGCACTACTGCTGGGATACTACATGCAGTACTTATGAACTTTGGAGAAAGTATTCTGAAAATAACAAGAGATTAGATGATGAAGAGCAAATAGTGGCTTTATGGGTTCAGGAGGTTTAAAGCACAAGTTTATTTATTTATGATTGAATGTAGTAGCTTAAAGAGAGAAGTTTCAGGAAATGTTTTCAAAGGCGCATCCAGGTCTTATTAGGACATGATGTAAATGTTTTTCTAAACAGAAATCCTGCAAAGGCAGAAAATAGTTTTATATCAAATTATGTGAAGTTATATGATACTATTAATGTGTCTGCAATGCTTTTAAATAGCACTTAAAGTTTGCTGACATGCCCTGATTGGTGAGAATTTAATAAACACTCTGATGCTATTTTAAGTGTATTCCCTACTGAGAAGATCAGCTTAAACAATAAAGGATGCACTGAAATTAAAATTCTGTCCGATACCAAAAGCTGCTAATTATTTCCATGTTTTGGATGATAACCATAATAATGTGGTTAATATCAGTCAATCAGTCAATATCAGTAATAACCTCTAATATCAGTCAATAACAGTCATGGCACCGATATATTGTGGATCCTCTAATCTCCAAACATTAACCAACCACATGAAGCTCATTCTGATTAGTAAAGCGTCCATGAAGCAAGGAAACAACTTAGTGATACTTACAGCCCACCATCATCATGGCCACAGAGAAGATCTTCTCCCCATCTGTAGTAGGTGCAATGTTCCCAAAGCCAATGGTGGTGAGACTTGTCATGGTGAAATAGAGAGACGATATGTAGAGCGTGTGCTTACTGGGACCACCTTCCCACTGGCCAGAGCCACTGGCATTGTAACGGTATGGCGTGCCAATGCTGATAGCTAACTGATAAAGCCAGCTTTCCCTCTTGATGTTGTTGCTGGCCTCATCGAAGATCTCGTAATCACCAATGCTGTACCAGATGCAGGCCAGCCAATGTGCCACCAGGCCAAAGACACACACCAGTAAAACTAACACAGCAGCACCATATTCCAGATAGTGGTCCAGTTTGCGTGCCACTCGACCCAGACGGAGTAAACGCACCACCTTCAATGAGCTGAACAGGCTGCTGAGACCCTGGCGAAGAAAAAGAGAATGTATCATCAGAGATGGTAACAGCATGTTAACACTAGCTGACCTCCATCACAAATCATGTTATAAACATATTGGGGGAAAAAAATCAATAAAAATTCACATGGCACAACTGATCAGCAGCCAATGAGCTTGTTGCTCAACATTCAAATACACAGCTAGTGTATTTGTAGTGTAGTGAACCCTCCACCTTCTCCAGCTCCACCTGTATAGATCTACTACAGGGTGATTTCATTTCATGTATTTTTTATCGTTTATCAGTAGGAAAAATTCCTTCCAACAAACGATTGCAACTATATTGTTACTCTGTGTCGTTTTCATTATATTTATGGTGTGAACGTCCCAAATCTAAAATAAATAGAACAATATTTATAATTGTATCTTATTATAATTTTTTATATTTTAACAAAACAATATTTTGACAATATTTTAACACAACCATTGCACTTTTTTAATAAGAAATAATAGTAAAATATTATGGCAAACTAGTCAATAAAAATTTATTTTGGAGAACTGAATCCTTTAATAAGAGTTTTTAATGAGACTAAAATCAGTTGTATTACTTTGTTCAAAAAATGATCATAATTTATTTTAATTTTGAAATTATTCATATTCTTTATAGAAGAGTTATGTTTAAGTCATTGTATGTATCAAAATACATTTTTGCATTTTTAAAGAAATCCAGACCAAAAAAAAACTTTTTACATTTTACTTTAATGCAGCATATTGTTGCATAGAGTTGGTTGGTGACATGCTTCTCTGTGTGCAATGTAAATGAGCTGGAAAGAAAACAATTGGGTAAGAAAAGGCTTAGAAACATAAAGACATATTCATGTTGGCATGTATTGTCTTATATTGATACGGTGCACTTGAAAGACTTAGTTAACATAGTTCATGACTTTAAAAAAAAGCCAGATGTGGATTTCAAGGTGAGATCTTCCATGTTCACTTGAACATTAATAATTCCAGGTTGATGGGTGTCATATAGCTCCAGTGACCTGCTCTTTCAGCCTATAGCCACTTTGATCTGACTCATGTCAGAGGAGGAGGAGGAGAGGATGGATAGCTGGGATTCCTCAACTGATCCTTCCACTCCATCCACCACATCCAAAGAGAATCTTAGATCTCAGGAGCGAACAAAGTTGTTTTATTGATCAGGCAAATTCTTTTGAGCTTATGAAAGATAACAGCTAATAGTTTGGATGTATGTTGTTGAGTCTGTATCATTAAAGGGTGGAATAAATATAGTCTTTTTGGCTCTGAAAGCAAAATAAAGAGGATGCTTTCACTCAGCTATGCCCACGCTTGCACTCTATCCCTTTGAACAAAAGCTTAAACATTGCTTGTCAACTTCAGGCCAATGCAGATTATAGGTCTTTAAAGAAAAAAAACCCACTCTGATTAACATATACAGTATTTGTAAGAGTTTTCTTAGCGTACACAAATACAGCATTAACTCATTGGTAGGCCTACACAGAATATGCAGACATTTTCTACAAGCAAGAAGAAGATCTGTAGAATGGACTTAAAATAGTGTTAAACTACAGTCTAAAGGTTAATTTAAGTTCACAGTTACAGAGGTTTAATTGCTGGAGTTTGCTTGCTAAAAGGCGCTTCTACACAAATGCAATATCCAACAGAATCGGGAATCGGATCACATGACCCAACTGTGTGCACTATCACTGGCTGTATAGCTGCAGCACATTGCTGCTTATTTATTTAGCTGTGTTCAGTGTTGCTCAAAATTTGGGAACACACCGATATTAAAATTGTAAACAATACAAAAATGGCTAATAGGTTTTTCTCTTGTACAAAATGTTTTAAAAGTAAAAATAGAGGGAAAGTGTAGGAACATTAAATATTGAATAAATTAACAAAGCTCTAATATCAACTGAAAATTACTTTATTAATATGCATTAGTAAATATTAAATTAATTTTAGTAAATATTAAATACGAATAAATATTTAATAAACACACAAGCGGCATGAGCCAATACACATTTACAATATACTTTTTAAGTGACAAATCGCTAACATTAAATTCCCATACTATACAGTATACCTAAATAATTTAAACAATAAAACATTTTTAAAAAACTGAAGTATGTACAAGTGAATTTATTTTTTAATGGATATTAAGTTTGAAATTTTAATTTTATTGTTCATCATTTATTATAATCAATAGCTGATTCTAATTCTGCTATTTTTTTGTAAATAAAAATAAAACTAAAAAAAACTAAAATAGTCTTAAATGCTTAATTAGACATCACAACACTATAATGTACAGAATAAAAAATGGATATTCATTTGAGATCTACTAAAGATTACATTTAACCGTATTAAAATTATTAGTGTTTTTAATATTGACTTTAAATGAGCATTAGATAATAACAAAGGTATAGAGGAAATGAATATAACGATTGATACAAATAAATGAACAAAGCTCTAATATCAGATGATAGTGCATCCATACAGAAAATCAAGCACAAGTAAATATTAATTAAATATCTAAACTAAAAAATATAAACACACAAAGGACATGAGCATGTACAGTACAGAACTTTGTAAATGAAGAACATTAAAATTTTACCATGAAAATAAGCCATTGGTAGACAAAAGACAAAAATTTAATGCAAATTCTCTGATTCAACCTGCATGAACGTTTCTTATCTTCTAGAGGACAGCTGCGAGGTTATCTGGAGGACAAAATGGAACTACGCGTTCTGTGCAGACACTTGATGGAATTCACTTTTTAAGCTGGCAGAGCAAAAATGAGGGGGTGAGAAGTAAGTATACCTAATTGTTGCATCCTCAACAGCTTTGGACTGTCAGCCCAGAACTGTTTATAAATAGTGGCCGTGATGTGTACCTCACAGGTTTAATTAGCATTTCCTCCACCGAGGATTTCTGCTTTTTTTGTTCCAGCCATCACATAATCAAAAGGCTAATTTCTCAAACATGCTTTATGTTCCTGAAAGGAGCAATTTCCCCTAGACACTGACACAGAGGAAGGAAGGTAAAAATAGATGTGTTCATTCTGCAATATTGCATGAAATCCTAAGGCTTTTATTACGCTAGCAAAAAAACCCATGCTAATTTTGCCAACACAGTCAACTCCCCAGGCGGAGCAGCTCTTAATGGATACTTTTCCAAGTAATTTATCATTTTGAGGGCCTATATCTAATTTGCAACTGTGCTTATGTAGCATTTAGTAAACCATAAAGTTTTTTGTCTTTGTCTTTGAGGCCAAACAGATGAGTAGCTATCGGGTGTGAACATTAGAGGTTATGAGTGCTCATAAATGTTCGGTTAGATGTGACGACCCCACAGTTGTATCATGGGATAATGGAAGAGAGAAACATTAATGCCTATTGGTGAAACATGCTGCGTGTGGTTGTGTGTGTCAGGGCATGGGGAATGAAGCTTGTGCTGTCTAATTTGAATTGACTCGCATCTAAAATCACTTTAGATAAACAAACACACTAAGGGGTGCAGCATTCAGAGTAACATTAGCATAAATTAGAGAGCCATTAGTGCATCTCTGCTCAACATTGAATAGGAGAGAGGTTACTGAACTGCTGTACAAATGAGAAAATGGGGACAGAAGAGCCATAAACAACCCAAGAAAGGAGAGCGAACTCACAGGCAACATCGAGTCCTCCGCACGTGTGCCGTTGCGTTGAGAGTGGGCCGCAGCTGGCAAGTGGCCCACTGCAGAAGGGTCTGCAATGGGATCCTAAGTCAGAAAGACAGAGGCAGACGTTTCACTTCATGCCAAACTACGCTCGCGCATGCATATAATAAGCACAGAGATGGACTTTAGGATTCAAGAGACCCATTTACAGATATTAGATCTGAACAGCAGCACACTGAACGTGTCAAAGTAATTAGTATGAACGGAACAGCAGATGTATGCGGGAAGAACGTCATATCAAGATGCTAAAAAAAACAAAACCGTTATATAACAAGTGTCCTATAACAACAACTGACATGTCCTAATATGCACTTCCAGAAAAACCTTTGTGTGAAACGATTAAAGGAATAGTTCACTTGAAAATTCTGTCATCATTCATTCACCTTCATGTTGTTTCAAACTGATATGACTTTCTTTATTCTGTGAAACACAAAAGCAATATATACATCAGTATATTCATATTGCTCTTTTCCATACAACAAAAACTATACAGTGTGCAAATATAAAGTGGCTGTCAAGCTTCCAAAAAGAATTAAAAAACAAGATCATATACAATAGCTTTTAGTGAGGAACAAACACAACCACACAATATATCTTACAGATAACTTATCTTGAAAAAGTTGTTTTTTTTAACTCCATTTTTATATTTTTAGAATTTAGGTTTAAATTTAGGTTTACACTTTAATTTTGCTTTTCAGTAAATGTATATTTTATTCATGCATGCATCTATCTTTTAACCACACTATAGACAGTAATAAATAAATTGAATAATTTTTTACCCCATTCTTTTATGTTTAAGCATAAATCTCACTAAATTTATTGAGGTTTATGCTTTAAAAAACAATTTGCCTAAAATAAAAAAAAAAACTTGTACTGAAAGTATTATTATTTGATAGTCTTAATATCCTATGCAATTGTGCTTCTCAAATAAATTTATTTTTCAAATAAATTTATTTATTTTAAAAGGAATTAAGACAAAAATATTTTTTGTAGTGCAGGCCACAACCTCCTTGTACAGGTGGTACAGGGCACCGCTTACCAAAATTCCATACAATTATTAAATATGTATATATTGAATAGGCATATAAGCAATAAGAGCTGCCCTGGTCACTGTACAGTATAATTGGGAAACTGTATGGTAAAGAGCTTCTTAATAACTTCATTTAGGAAAAAAAGTTTGGAACGATATGAGAGGGACTAAATGAAGACAGAATTTTTATTTATATATCCCATTAATACAGGCCAAAAAGAGCAGGTATTACACAACACAAGTCAAGAGACCAGAATAGCCAATAAACAGGGACATGTGGCCCACAGGGGACATAAAGACAGAACAGTCTCCAGTTCATAGAAAAACATCTGACAGCTGCACATCAATCCCCATGACAGACAGTCGTACTCTAGCCAACTGCTTGTGCCTTCAAATATTTATAACACACTTTGTAGCATTTTATTATGAGCAGACTTTTTTTTAGTGACATCACAATTTTTCAGTTTATTTAACTTTCGAAGGTATATAAAAACTTTTAATAAACTGCAAAATAATGGTCTTTTTTTTTTAATTTATCACTGATAATTTTTTCTCCAGTTTTAGACTAATCTAATAAACAGCATTGTTGCTTAAAACAAGCAATTTGATAATTGGCTAATAAAACAACATAACATTATTAAAATATTATTAGATATTATAATTTATAAAGAATATTATTATTTTTAGTGTTGATCATTTGCACTGTCATTTTGATAAATGCCCTTGGCTTCCAGTGCTCAGTGGGGGTCTAACACATTGCACACTAGCATTAACACCTGCCAACTCAACAAGTGTCCAGTTGAGGTTGTGGTTTTTATCAGGTTTGGAAGACAAACAGAATTCACTGGGGCCCAGCTGAGTGTGATATTTCAACAGCAGCTGTGTCAGAAGCCATCTCTGAATGCTTTTGAGTTTGATCACTCAAATGTTCTGTTTCTCCACTTTTAATTCTCTAACTCTATCTGATTCCTTCTTTATTAGCACTACAGCTTTATTAGTATCTACAGCTGTCTTAAAGATGTAGGTCATCTTAATAAAGGTTCTTAAATGTTTCTTTACAGCATATAGGTTAATTTTTCACTGTGTTGGGTTGTTATATTGCTCTATGAAAATGAAAAAAAATTCTTGATATTATATTATAGGTCACCATGTTGTAGTTTTAGTTAGATGATTATATATATATATATATATATACACATGAAGAAATAAAGCAGCTGCATTAACAAACATTACTTCTCTCCTTTTTCAACTACAGACCATCTATCTGAGACATAACCTTAGCTGAACTCAGCCTGAACATGCAGATTTCAACCACATCAGTGATACAGCAGGACCACACGGTCCCACATGCCACAGGAACACTTTATTGAGATCCGGGCACACTGCAGATTTGGGACTTCATTGTGTTCCAGTGATGCAGAGACTAATGCATTCCAACAACATCACCACAATGGGAAAGGATGTCTGTTGCCTGGGCAACCATGAACTTACGGCACCAGTAGGAATCCAAAGAGTTATTTTATTGGATAAATATATCATACCATGCATATGGAGATTAATAATGTAAAGAAGCTTAAAGCAGAATCATATTTTATTCTGAATGTCCACAGTCGTCCAATTTGACCTACAGCCATTAGGACGCCTGTGCCCATTTAAAGTTTTTCGGCTGATCACTTCCATCTCAGCTCTCTGTATTAGATCCTCCAGACAGATAAAAAAAAAATGGCAAGTAAAATCTCCCAATGATCCTCCAGAAGAACTCGAAGTACACAGAAGTACAAAAAGAGCACTGGAAGTGCTTTTCATTCAAAACACAGGTGTAAGAGTTTATCTAGGAACACTAGCATACTGAAATTTACTTCAAGAATATTTAAATGGAGTTCATCACAAAATAAAAATGATCAATCATTCACTCTTGCCTTTCTAAAGATGACTTTATTCTGAAGAACACAAAGGAAGATATTTTAAAGAATGTTGGTAACCAAACCACTTTGGTGAATTCTCAATATATCTTCTTTTATGTCTATATAAATCTCTGAGCCACAGAAAACTTCTCATTTGGCAAATACTGCCTCCTGTGGCAAAAATACACCACAGCAGCTCTAAATATTGAAAAGACTCACGCACAACTGATATCACAAAACCATCTCAGTCTATCCTAGTCTCTCCTTCAACACACATCTACACAGATTCCAGAAATCACGCAGCCCACTTATCATTGAACTGTCTGGCTGGGCTGAGACCATTTAGGCTAATGCCCAGTACCATGAGCAGCCACTGATATGGAAAGAGATGGCAATAATGGATATAGTTTTCACGTCAGAGTTTCAGCCTCAAGAAATGTTGGAGGGAAGGGGGTCCACTCAATCCCACTCCTTTCTATCAAGAAAAATAAAGCATTCCTGACGTGCACAAAAACACGCATGCAACACCGCTCGTGCAAGTCAAAGAGAGGAACACAAGCTGCATTCGTTTCTTCTCAGTAAGAGATGGAAATGTATGGTGGAGAAGTTCCATGCAAACAGTAATTACCGCAAACAAGATGCACAGATGAATAATCATCAACTTTAGTAACATGGAAGAGGATCAATTATAATGCAAGAGCTGAGGACAGAAAATTTGATTGGAATACTTCATAAACATAGCACCAAATGTAATAAAAGCTAAGAAGATGAAGGTTTATTGATTTGTGCTTTTGCCTATAATTGGTCATCGGGGGACAATCTAATATGTTATATCTGATCAAATAAACTGTAAACAAAAAGATTTTTGTTTAGCGGTAATTTGGATGAAAGACATAATGCACAGAGTAAACTGTTTCAAGGTCTGCAGTTAAATCATCATTTAAGGTATGAAAGTATTTAGTTAAATCATTACGACAGCAGAGTCCAACAAATAAAAGCAAATCTATACTGATAAACCGGGATAATCACATCATTCATCATCATTCAAGTCAGTGTTTATCAGAGGATATAAACTATGGCTAGGGATGGAAATCTTAAGGAATTTAACCATTCTGGTAACAATTCAGATCCCTCTTAAAGATTCTGATTCCTTAACTGTTCCATTAATGATTCTTTTGATTTTCAGGAAGAAATATTTGGGGAAAAAAAAGAAAGCTGGGATTGTTTCAGGAATAAATGTAGAACAACAAAACCAAAAGATTGTGGTGACACTTCTTCACTTAATTCCCTTATTTTTGAGAAGAATCAAATTAGTCTGATTAATTAAAAAAAAAAAACTTCCATCTGATTCATAAATATTTGTGATTCACTAATAAGGACTGAGAAAAAGAGTCATTCACCCAGGAATCAGGCTCGAGCTGGTTGTTTTTTCTTCAATCGACCATTCAAAAGTTTGGGGTCTGTAAGATCTTTTGAAAGTTTTTGAAAGAAGTCTCTTATGCTCACCGAGACTGCATTTATTTGATCAAAAATACAGTAGAGTAATATTGTGAAATATTATTAAAATTAAAAATAACTGTTTTCCATTTTAATATATTCTCAAATGCATCAACAAACATTTATTACTATTATTTTTATTATTATCAGTGTTGAAAACAGGTGTGCTGCTTTATCTTTTTGTGTAAATAGTGATCCATTTTTTCGCAACTTTTTGATGAATAGAAAGTTCAAAAGAACAGCATGTATTTGAAACAAAAGTCTTTTGTAACATTATAAATGTCCTTACTGTCACTTTTGATCAATTTAATGTGTTCTTGCTGAATAAAAGTACTGACCCCAAACTTTAAAACAGTAGCATTTATATATAAGTCTATATATAAAAAAATACCATAGCTACATTGATATTGCTCGAATAAATGTCTTTCTTCAACGTTGTGCTTACCTCATCCACGTTTTCAAAGGCATTAATGATGTCATAGGGCAGGCAAGACAGCAGGTCTATGACAAACCAGGTCTTCAAGTAGTTCATGCGTATGAGCTTTGGGTCAGATATGACCTCGCCTCCAGGTCCCACAAAAGTTGTATGAAAGTTCAACACAATATCCACAAGGAAGATGACATCCACCACGCTGTCCAGTACCAACCACACCAGGTTGTTCTGTTTGGTCTTAAAAGACACATTGTAGGGCACCATGATGGCCGTGTAGAAGGTGAGAATGAGGATGACCCAGTCCCAAGTGGTCTTAAAGGTGCAGTAGTGCAATATAATGTGAGGTGGAGTTTTAGGAGCCTCTTGCTTATATTGAGGGAGGATGTCAGAGCCCAGCTGAAGAGCCTTGGAAAGACAAAAAAAAAATCAATTAATAGACTGAGAGAATCTGATGTTCTGATGCTGCAACCAGGTCTCTTAAGTGCTACCTTCATCAACCAGTTTTGCTTTAAATACGACCAGTTTTGCTGATGAATATCTAAGCTGGCCTACCAAACTGCAAGTAAAACAATGTTTTTTTCCTCAATGTTTTTGTCTTGTTTTCCAGTAAATATATGCAAACATCCTTTAAACAAGTTACATTTATTTGCATACTTTTTGCTGATTTAAGCATAAAAGCCTGTTCTCATCAAGGACAATAATGATACTATAAACTATACAGTTTAAAAGATTCTATGAGAACAGTGACGTCTGAACCACAACTATAACAATAATGACACAACAATATTGCTGGAATCACTTTCAGAATGATTTTTCCAGCTCTGTGAACGATAAAAACTCTCACATGCAATCAGAATTCCTCCTTTATGCTAGACTTTAAAGAGCTCAAGCTTTTAAGGCAGTAGATGACAAAAATATAGCATTTGCTTAAATACAGAACGTTATTGTCCACTGGTGAGAACGATTAATATTAAATTTTATAGTTCTTGGTATTCTCTAAAAACGTATCTTACAAAATACAGTACGTTTTTAAGGATGTTTTAACTGTTTTCACAATACTGATTATGAAAATGATTTTTTTTTTTTTTTGCAGTGCAACGAGACCACCACGAAAATTCATGCTGGTCTAAGCTAGTCTTTTGCCCTGTCAAAATTATGCACTGTAAGGAATATATACCTCATGAAAGGGCACCATAAGAAATAATACAGTGAAAAGTTTTAGAGACATAAAGCTTATGTCAGCAGTCATTGGACAGCTGAGTCAACTGTCATTTGTCTTGAAATGAAGTCAGACTTTATTTCTGCCATGTGGGACTGAAGACAAAGGCAGCTGACCTTTTTGTATGTGCATATATATGTGTGTGGGTCAGGTTTTGCCTACACTGTGAGGTCCAAATGACTCCAAAAAGACAGTAAATGAAGATCAGCTACAAAACCTGACCAGCCAAAGGTCCTTGCGAGGAAAAAAAATGCTGAATACAGTTTTAGCGAAAATGCAAAAAAGGCTTATATGAAGGTCAAGAGTATGGTAAAGAGAAAGAAAACACCATCAGCTATCATTAGCATAAAAACAATAGAAGTCAATGGAAACTCCTGACCATAGAAAAACAAATGTGTGTGTGACGCTCACCTCTGCCAGTCGTGAATGCTTATGGCTGACCTCAGTCTTGTTCATAGGTGTGAGCTGCTGAAGTGTACTCCGGCTATTGGTTAAAGCCCTGGTCAGCCTGGCAAACTTGGTCCATCCTGCCACATAGAGAAATAAAATGGTGTATCAGCAACAGGAAACACTTCTTTGCCTCCTCTCTACTTTTCTTCCTGTTTACTTTACTCACAAACACACTTTTCCACACAACTAGTAGCTCTGCTGGCATCACGCTTCTCAGCCAAATAGCAATGGCCCACGTTGATTTCCACCGAGGCTCCTGCAAATGCTGACACCAGTGAAAACTGTTCTTCCCCATTCCTTCCTTCCAAAAAACTCACATATTTTTGTGTACCCATGTCCCATTTCTAAAGTCTGTGCCATCAACATGTCGCAGCCTACTTTTTCCTTGCTTTGTAAAAACAGAAACTGTTATGAACCCTAGGGGCTCTTCACAAAGGCATAATGTTTCTTTATGACTTTAAAATGAAAGCATTATGACATGGTGGAGACATGAAGGAAGATGTTGCATCCAACGGGGAGCCTCGTTTGAAGTCATTGCTTTCTCATTAATAAAGACTGATGGGAAGATTGTCTTTTGATCTCACTAACCCTAAAGTCAGTTGGGTCAGTTGAGTCCTACAAAGTAAGATCTTCACCAAGTGATTGTACAATGTGCACGTGCCAATGCGAATGCTATTTCTTTCTGTTAATCTCATCCATTCTCTTGCCCTCAGGAAGGACTGTTTTAAAAGCTTACAGGGTGGGAAAAGAGATAAAACATTAATAACATTGCGGCTCTGCCATTTAAGTCACATCTCATGAATGTTCAAACACAACAATACAGTACTGGAGCACATTGGGTCTCTTGGAGCCACTCTCTCTCATTACAACAAGGACATAGAGGGGAAGTCTTTCTGCACGGCCACATGAACAATGAACTCAGTGAAGGGATAAGGAGGGGAAATCAGCCGTGTGCACTTATTGGTAGGATGTATGAAAATAGCATGCTGGTCTGTTCAAGCCCATTCAGCGGGGGATAGCTTTATGTCAGAAAGGCAAACTGGCTACATTTAAGTTAAAAGGACTTTCTGGGTTCGTTACAAGTTAAACTCAATCAATACAAGTAAAGCATTTATGGCATAATGTTCACCACCACAAAAAGTAAAATTGTTTAAATTGCATTTTTTTAAGGCCGTTTAGGGTTTATAGCATTATTATGTCATGGTAACAAAAGTTGTACTCCATTGAATATACTGTAAATTTACATATTTATGTACAAACATCTTAAATCATGTTAACATATGGTATAAGAGATTTTAGATATTACAGTGTTACGTTGTCAGTGACAAAGTCATAAAATTGTCTACAAATTTACACAGAAAGGTTTAGTAAGCTATTTCTTCCTACTTTTTTTACGACAAAGTTATGACAGAAGTGTCAATTAAGCTTAAATTATATTCCTATAAGGTTTTTAGCTGACATGGTGCTGTTGTTAAACTGCAATAAAACAACATGATTAGTAGAACTATTGAAACGCAGACAGAAAAAGAGATAGGAAATCTGACAGTGCAAAAAAGAACTATGTCACAGACAGAAGGAGGAAAAGGAGAAAAACAATGGATGGTTCAGGCCATCTGGCTGTCTTAGGGCAAAGAGTCACAACACTGCACTGGACCCCTAAGGCGTCTTCCAGATATAGTCCTTCTACAGGGCAAAAACGATGCTAGGTAGCCGTGTCGAGCAGCCATAAGGCAAAGCCTCAGAGAAATCTCAATTTGGCCATTGCAGCCTCATAGAACCCTATCAGACCTAAGCTACAATGGAGCATATGTTTGCCCAAATGCACCACATCTGGCTGAAGAGTGGCAAACTAGGTCTGCAAGACTGCAACAGACTGCAGCAGTGAAGGAAACAGACTAAGGGGAGATTTCACTAAGAATCACACCCACTGATAGAAGTGTTTATTTGCGCATTCCATTTGTGTCGTTTTGCTGCCCAATGCACTAAAGGAATTAAGCAAATCAGGTAATGATACAGATGAACAAACAAATTCTGAATGAAATTTTCTTCGGAGTTGGATTTGAGTGCATGACCGTAGAGAATGCAGCAGACTACTGTGAAATTGCACACTTTCTATTGGGATTGTACAGTATTGCTCTTCTACTGTGCTCCAGCCACATTCCATTCTTTAACTCGGTAAAGCTTAACATACGAAGTCAGTACAATCTAATTTTTTGAAATAGTTTACTGAAACAGACAAACTATTTTTTAAAATCTGTAATTTGGTGCAGGTTCTGATATTTACATGACCAAAAAGTAAAATTTAATTATTAAAATGAGACTCTAAATGATACAGCTCTGAATCCAGTATGTGATTATACATAACCACAGATTCTTCCTTTATGAGGGCTGGTAACTACATTCCTTTGAACTTCTACTGGCTAGCTCTCAATTTATGGTGGTGTCAATGCCGAGGTCCTAAAGTATACGCCTGATGAGCTGAAAATCCTCTCCAGGTAACTATCAGATGCTTACAGAAAGATCTGGAAGGATCTCAAAGGGTTTCACTGTTGCCATGGAGCCCATATTCATTCCTCGTTTTTCTTCCCTATTTGCTATGATTTGAAGTTTGTGCCCCTCTGGGTAAGCCACCATCAATGAGATCACGCTGGTAGGCCAGAGGTCCTCAGAGAAAGAACACGCACTCACCTGTGGTTTAAATGTATGCACAGATCCTTTAAATGCTGGGGACGAATGCACAGTCAACACAAAGTAACCCTGTGCGCATTGGGAGCACTGATGCCTAACGGTGCTTTATTATTTCTATGCAGATGCTTTACATATTTCATTGGACCACCAGTGCAGAGCAGGGCATTACCGACAGGAACACTATTCCAGTGGGATTTTGAGACCGCATATGTGGAAACGTACATGGACACACACACATACACACTGTACTCTTGCTTTTAGCTCTATCCTCTCCCCAGGGGCAGCAGTCACATGGAATGAAGCTCTAGTGAAGATCTCGATTATACAACTAATTACAAAATACCTGTGATGCAAATGACACTAAAAGCTTCACTAGCTATACACAATCCATGTAATGCTTTACCTTTAAAAACAATAGTAGAAGCCAAAGCCTGAATTAAAAGGAACAGTTTAATCAAAAACAGTAATATTGTGAAATATTATTACAATTTAAAATATATTTGATTATTTTAATATATTTTAAAATGCAGTTTATTCATGTGATGAAAAAGCTGAATTTTCAGCAGCCATTACTCCAGTCTTCAGTGTCACATGATCCTTCAGAAATAATTTTAATATGCTTACATGATACTGACTCTTCAACCCTAAAGGAAACAGCCAACTTACAAGCTCTTAAATCAAGTAGCAGATGCTCTATAGCCCATCACTCTCATTCCAGTAAGGCCATCAATCACATCATGATTTAAATATATACTTCTACTACAGGAGGAACCTTATAAAGTACATCTTCTAATTTATTGCCAATACAGCTGATGTTGAAATTCAAAGCTCTCAATGCAGGTTTTCCATACCTGATTCTGCACTCTCTCGTCGGTAAACGCACATGAGCTATTCATGAAGCAATACTGAATACACACCTGGCGTGTGACGTTTAACAAATGCCCCTTTAGAACAACAGATCTCATATTTACCTAACAACAAGCTCAAGCGACGTGCCAGGCTATGAATAATCCGATTGTGCTGTTAATATTTATTAGTGCATCAAGGGTCAGAAGCGGCATAGATTAACATTTTGATAAGGGCAAATAGTCCTTCGTTTACAAAGTAATCACTGTAGGTGATTTGAATGCCTGATAGATGCTTAATAAAGTTTGTGGTTCGGTGTGTGGCGATGAGCAGCTTATATTCTCAACACGGGCATTACTAAGGCTCATCTACTGTATGTCAAAGGAATGTGAGCACAGTCACCTGTGATGCATAATTTGCTATATTCATAAATATTTAATAAAAGCTATATGGATAAGTACAGCCAGCAGAGTTTTGGTTATTCAACAGGGAGAAGATAGGCAGTAATTGGTTACTGAAATCGTGGTGTTTTCATTGACATTTTCATACCAAATACCATGTGACTGTAACTGCCAAAGCAGGGAGATTACTATTCAAGCACTAAAGCTAGACTTCAAGTTCTTTACTGGCATCAACAGTTCCTTGAAGAACCTTTCACTTCTAAAAATTAATGAGAATGAATGAGAATGAGAATGAGAATGAGCTTTATTGGCCAAGTATGCTTGCACATACGAGGAATTTATTATAGTGACAGAAGGTTCTAAAAGGGTCTTTTTCACAGTAATGCCATAGAAGAACCATTGTTTGGTTCTCCCAACAACATTTCAGTTAACATAAAAGAACCTTTTTTTCTTAGTGTGAAGAACATTTTAAAAATCTACAGAAGCTTTTTCCACTATAAAGAACCTTTTGTGAATTCAAATGTTCCATGCATGTTGAAGGTTCTTCATGGAACTATTGATTTTTTTATTTTAAGAGTGTGGTATCTTTCCACAAAATGTTCTTAGTGGGAACAGCTTCTTTAGATTATCAAAACTTTTCTTTCAGTTCCTTTAAGAACTATTGGTTACACTTTATTTTAAGGTGTCCTTGTTACGGTGTATTTATGCATTTAAGTACTGAGTAATATTAATTAACTGCATGTACTTACTGTATGGCTTAGGGTTACTTGTAAAAGTAATTATGCATAATTTACTGTTATTATAATAGTAAGTACATGTAACATGCAACAAGGACACTTTAAAATAAATCCACCTTTTGAAACATTTATTTTTATTAGCATTTGCTACCACAGCTGTGACTAAATGCAGAACGGTTTCATTTCAAAACTGCCTGTTCATTGGATGGTCTTTCCATCTGATAGGCTGTTTATTTGCTAGAGAGTGATACTCGCTGAACTCTGTCGCTCTGTACACACCCACTGACAAGAGTCTCAGTTGGGCACAGGTGCCCTGCCACAAAGTGACAGCAGCTGCCATCAAGTCTCTGAGGGGAAATTCCAAATATATATTGTATGTGTGTGTGTGTGTGTGTGTGTGTCTGTGTGTGTCTTTAAAGAGCTCCTGTGTGGGCTAGGATCACTGTCAAAGGACAAGTGCTTCAGTTTAGCAGTGGCACAAGCTGACAAGGAAAATAGCCTCTGGTTTATATGATACAGAGAGAGAGAGAAGCAGAAAGGAAAAGTAAATGGTGGGAAAAGTAGGATCTGACAATGCCCATCAATCATAAATACACATATAGCCTATACAAGTAACCTCCACGGCTGACTGCAGTGATGCCCACAAGCAGCACTCTCCAACAAAAAGTGACAGCTTGTCGCTCTCATTATACTACCATGTGCTATTGTGCCAAGCAGGCTGCAACACACAAACATCCCCACTTAAAACAGAGATCCAACTGACCTTAATTCAGTATTTTTGTGTGCTTCTTCAGTAAAAATATCTAAAGTTAAACATCCTTAAAATAAGAGATTTTCTTGAAATATTATGTAAGATATTTATGAGCTTTCCTGTAGCTCAAATAGTAGCGCATGGCGCTAGCAATGTCAAGATCATGGGTTTGATTCCCAGGGAAAGCAAGAGCTGATAAAATGTAGAAATTGTAACTTGAATGCAATGTAAGTCGCTTTGGATAAAAGCGTCTGGTAAATGTTATGACTTTTAAATGTAAACCTCACTAAATTTTGTTAGGTGTATACCTTAAAAAATTATAAATAATATTTAATAAAGTATAAAGTAATTCTGTTAATGAATAAATCTGGTTGGACACGTAACAAAAGTCAAAATTTTACTTCCCAGACACATTTAAAAAGTCAAAATATGTCGGCGCCGACAGCCTCGTGGCGCTTCAGTCAACTAACCGTCCAATCAAAAAGAAGGCAAAAACCACCAAAAATATAGGTACAGGTACACTGATTTTGTTTTAGGAACATTTTTACTGGAAAATGTAAGATTAACAGTCATGTTTTCCCTTTTTTCCCAGTAAAAATATCTGAATATCCTTAAAATGAGTAAATAAATAAATTTACCTTAAATATTGTGTAGATAAATTTACCTTAAATATTTACTTTCATTATTTTAAATAAGTTGTTAATGACTTTTAAATGTAAACCTCACTAAATTTTGTTAGATAGCTTAAAGAATAAAAAAAAAACAAATAAATAAATTATTTTAGCAAGTAATGAAGTAATCTGCTAGCAGATTTGTAAACATATACTTAATTTAAGAAACATACTCGGACACCTAAAACTCAAAATATTAGTTTCCAGGTACAGAACATTCCCTGGTAAAGAACATTTTATTAGAAAATAAAAGAAAAATAGATTAAAAATTTTGTTGACATTTAAAAATGAATCTAATAAAATATTGCAAGGTCTAACAAAATCTCACTGTTCATCCAAATTGCATTTGCTATGCAACCATTTGACAAATATGTTACATCATTTTTTTTTTTTTTTTTGATAAAGTCATATTCACATTAAATGTGCACTGTCAATTCAAGTTTGTGTGTATGTGTGTTAATGCAATTTTTACCACAAGGCTGAAAAATGCAACACTCAAAATAAGATTTAGAGTTCTTACCTCTGGTGGTCTCATCTTCAATGGGCTGCTTGAAGACAGTGATGTCTTTAAAAGTGCAGAGGAACAGGACCACCTTATCGTTCTCATTCCTGATGGGGGCCACCTGCATGTAGAGCCACACAGGGGTTCCTGACAGCACCGGATGAACACAACGAGAGAGGAGAGAGGGTGGGATGAAAGGAAAGTAAAGTATGAAAAGTGGTACGTGAAAAGAAGTCAATTGAGGGTTTAAAAGAAGTCATGACCAGGAGGATAAAAGACATTGATGAAAATGATGAGAACGGTGAGGGAAAGTGAAAGTGACAGAGAGGTTAAAGGAAGGGAAGGAGTAGAATAAATGATAAGGAGATTATGGTGTCGAATAAAGATTGCAGGAGAAAGACAGGAATTGAGAAAAAAGAGGGAGACAGGAAGATCATTGAGACCAAGGTTCTTGGTTCACCCGTATGAGAAATATACTGTATAACCCCGTGTGCCTAATGGGTCATTACATCTGAGCTTAACAGGACAGCTTTATCTTATAGAGGCTACATGAGGAGATTCATCTTTATTAGAAAAATTCAAGAGCGAACAGGATGCAATTGTGTCCAAAATGCAAGATGCCTCGAGGTGTAAATGATCAAATAACTCAACAAGGATAGTAAATTTTAAGGGATGGGCATGAATAGCCGATGATCGGTCATGATCATAAATTATGTGACTGTTAACAGAATCCGGACAAGGAGAGGAAGGAGATAAGAAGAGCGCGCGCACACACAGACACGACTCAACAGCTAAACCAAGTGCAACTGAATGGAACAGAACAGGTTTTTCAGACTTTTTAAAATAACTGTTTTTAACTTGTTACAGCGTATTGCCACACTGTGGGATCTTAGATGTCATTAACGTCAGACTGTATAAACAGTCAAGACATACATAAGAAGATCTGTTGGAATTTTCCATCATCAATCTGCGATGTGTTCGGTGACAGTGAGCTGCATTTATTTACATGCGGAATTGAAATAGTGACTAGCAAAGAAAAACAATCTTCAGCGTTAATTTTGATAATGGCTTGTATTGGTACATTCATAATCCTGTGAAACTTTTTTGGCTATTGATGTTAATGACATTTTAATTGTAGTAAAACTGCTTAGCTTTCTTTTGCGTGATTTCTGAATGCTTGAGAATATAAAATCAATCAGACAACTGTATTAATAAAATAATAGCCATAGGTAACTGTCTAAAGCTACAATTGTAATTTGTAAATAATACAATTTAATTACAATTTATTTACTTTTATATTTTATTAAAGTTCTATTTTGACCCCTATAGTAGGTGTTTATTTTTTTAACATCCATAATATTTGGGGGAGGGGGCACAACAATACAATTCTACTTAGGGCACCCATTTGGCCAGCAGTGGCCCTGGTCACTGAACATGTCAAATTAGCGATCCAAGAGTACAGATTTCAGCATAGGATCAGAGGAATCTTTTAGGATTTAGGTCAAAATCGTACAGTGTGCACCCAAGCTTTATGTCAAAAAAGCTGTGGTGAAAACAGAAAGTGAACCACAGGGCAACCGAGCTAAAAATAATATAAATATAAATAATATATAACACAATGTAACAACCAACCTGAGAAGACTAAATTCCTCCCCTTAGCTTGTTAGGATTTTTTTCGACTTCAGATGTGTCTGGCCTTGCCAATCAGCGAGATTTTTCATTTGCGATCTGGGACAGGGGCTAAAAACTGAGCCATAAAACCGGACACTTTCTGCTGGCTGTATTGACATTCACGCTGTGTTTGCAAATGAAGTGGATTAGTGAATTTTTAGGCACACTTTTCAATGAGCAGGTTTTGTGCTGCTTGATTTGCTGCTTGCCTGTATTTAAAAGAAGAAAGTTCCAAATAAGCCTATATTATTTGAATACCAATAAAACGGGGTCTATATTTTTTATCACTTACATATTGATTAACTTAACACGGTATAACATTATGATTACACGAACAGAGTTTTATGGTTATAAAAACACAGATAAAAGTCACAAAAGTGTATAATGGATAATTTTCATTCATTTCAGGAATTCATCTTCCTACATGGACACAATTGCATCTCTGTACTTTCTGCTAGATGCAGCAGGCACAGCTGAACAATCGTAGCTGGGAATACTCACTGTTCTTCTTATAGAGCAGCACTTCAAAGCAATTGGACTCATAGTTATCAAAGGTCTGTCTGACTTTGTCTATTGTCTTCTTGTCTGTCAGCTCGCCGTACATGAAACTGCCGGGGGGACAGAGAGACAAAGGATGAAAAGTCGAAAAAAGGTTGTGAGAGTGAGAGAAGTGGGTGGGAAAAGGAGAAACAGGTGATGAAAATGAGCAAGACAAAGAGAGCAGAAAAAGAGAGTTAGAGGAGAGCGCACACCTGTGTGGCACACACATCCGCCCAGCAAACCCTGCCTTGTCTTTCACTGTCAGTTAATTCACAGAGTGTGCACAAGGGGGAGTGGCTGATGACACAGACTGTCAGCTACCGCAGCTGCTCTATTTAACATGTGGAGGCTGGACAAACAGTAGACACTGAACCACATTTCCGACATGCTCTGCCCTTAAGGTTATGAAAAAGGAAGGAAACGTTAAATTTGAAACAGTTTAGGAGAGCAGCAAAAGACAAGATATTCTTGTGTTTTTAGTGACTGAAGTTCTCGTAAATGTTTACAAATAAGATAGCAACACTGGGATTCAAAGTCTAAGACCACATTGAAAATCAGGCAGTCAGATTATAATTCTAGCCTGGAAAAATACAAGCGGTTTTAGAGAAAACAGTTAATGCAAAATATTTATAATTCTGCTCTATTTTTAAGTCACTCGTTAAGTAGATTTGTGACAATGATCATGTGAACACCTCTGTAGGGTCCTTGGTTCATGCTGCTTGGGCGATAATGTCATTAAAGAGAGAAATACAGAAAAATCTAAAATTCATGTTCATTTTATAATTCATCTTTTTACTTTTTTAGCTTTCATTTGTATTGCTGATTATAAAATTTGGACTAAAAATGTGCTTCAAATTCAAAAAATGCCAAATTGGTTTCAGACTTTTGGATAATACAATTTAATAATGATAACAAACAAAGCATTCACAAAATTCTTTAACATTTTATGAACTATAAATTAGATGTAAAAATGTTCAGTACACAATGACTAAGCTGTAGATTTTGGAATTGACACAAGGAAGAGGCAAGACGTAGGATGAGTGTAGTGGATCTTTTTATGCAGTATATTCATATATATTGGATATTAATATATTGCATATATAATGGGTATATTAATATTTTCCATTTTTCAATTTCATGACAATATTACAGTGTGAATGTGGTAAAAAAAAAAATATATATTTTTCTGGTCACACTTTATTTTAAGGTCCAGTTCTCACTATTAACTAACTATTAACTACAACTTTTGCTTTGAGAATCTACTAATTTGCTGATTATTAATAGTTAGTAAGGTAGTTATTAAGTATAGGTATCGGGTAGGATTAGAGATATAGAATATGGTCATGCAGGATATGTGCTTTATAAATACTAGTAAAGAGCCAATATGCAAGTATTATGCACACTAATAAGCAACTAGTTAATAGTAGAAACTGGTCCCTAAGTGTTACCTTTTTATATCTTTTCCCATCATGTTATAATCAAAGTAGTTTAAGTTACTGAGCACTCAAACTTTTTCCTTTCTCTATCTTTCTCATCTATTGTCCATTTCTTTCTTAAGTGGACACCGGAGGACAATTCTCTACACGTGAGTCTCGTAATGTAGCAATTTTAGCAAATTACTACAATCAGGACTGGGTGACTTTGAAACCTCTTTAGCATTGTGCTAAATCCCCCAGTTTCCTTTTAAAGATTTTATTTGTTTTGCATTTTATTATCATTTCAGCTTCCATAAAACTAAAAATACAGAGGTAAGTATGGTGCATTTGAGTTTTGTGGCCCTAAGCTACTCAGAGATTTTTAGTATCAAATCCTCACCCTTATTGCTTTAGCTGACAAAAGCTTGTGCCAATTCTACCTCTAAAACTCCCCTTGAATCCTGAGTCAATCTGTAGTCGTATCACAGTCTGTAGGCAGATCCATATCACTGCATGTAGGTAGAGCCAAATCGCTGCAGTTGGTATTTCTATTTCTACTCCGATGATTGGCACCTTACTGAGCGCATTTAGCGCTAACAAGGTGTTCAGTGATGGCTCAGGAGAAATGCGCTCTCTGAGTGGCTAAATAGCGCATGCAGATTCTACTATGGCTCAACACAGCTGAACTGATGTGAGAAGTGTGCTTTAGCATCATTGCTAACTCAAGCAGAGTGAGAAAATGACACTTTTGTCCCTAACACTTCACCAAATCATTAGCGAAAAATCCTCACTTGTCTGATGAGTGAAACTAGCAGGAATAGCGGTCAGTTCTCGCTTGAAAAAGATAGAAAACAATACTAAATGATCAGACTCTGTCCTTCATCTGCTTCCTATTCTGCATTGCATCAGTTTAATAGATTCCGCTTTTGCTATCTGAGCATAATCCCTCTGGAAATGTTTGTGAGGCTTCGTTTTCGGATCCAAAATAATGTAATTCCGTGAAAACACATAATTTAGTTATGATGCACACTAATGCATTTTTGGATCCTGCATGCCTTAGCCAGAAAAGTTGCGAATATAAATTTAAATCACATCACTGCCTGTCCTTGACAACTGAATGAGGACAGGGTAAAAATAGACAGGTGGAGATCCACTCACCTGCAGGTGCTGCTCTTCTGCATGACCTCTGCCCTGTGGTATCCAGACAGCTTGCAGAATCCGTCATTACTGTAAACTATAGGCCACTCCACGATTTGAGCGTTCCCCAACAAGAAACTTGTCTCTGCAATCAAAAATAAAAGAACACATTTATAAATGTACATAAATAACTAGTACAGTATATGTATATGCATATTTAGTGCTCGCATTATTGTCTGGCAATAAGAAGTCTCGGCTCAACATGGCTGCATTTATTTGATCAAAAATACAGTAAATCGAGAAACATGGTGAAATATTATTACAATTAAAAGAACTGTTTTCTATTTCAGTATATTTTAAAACAAAATTTATTCTTGTGATGCAAAGCTCTTTCTTCAGTGTCACATGATCCTTCGGAAATCATTCTAATATGCTGATTTGCTAACATTATTTTTTATTATAAATGTTGAAAACGTTGTGCTGCTTAATATTTTTATTAGGTTAAACCATGATACTTTTTTTCAGGATTCTTTAAAGAATAGACAGATCAAAAGAACATTTATTTGAAATCAAAATCATTTGTAACATTATAAAAGTCTTTGCTGTTATTGTTACTTTCAATTCATAAAAGAAAGCATTAAAAAAATATAACTGGGCCCAAACTTTTGAACAGCAGTGTATATATTCATCTTATTTTATTTATCAAATATATGCTAAATACTAACTACAAAGCAACATGTGGTGGCTAAATCTGCAAACTAACTATTTAACAAATAAACTGCATTAGTTTTTGTAGCTGTGTGACTGCAAAATAAAATAATAAAATAATGAAGTAAATAATAATATAACTATAAAATAAAACAGCACATAAGACATTTAGTCTAATCATTTTAAATGACCAGACACCTTTTTTCCAAAGGTTAAACACTTCCCTTTCAGTGGCAATTTGTTGAAAAGAAAAAAGACTTGAGTTTCAAGACCTAATTCGTACTCCATTTGTGGAAACTGCCTTAATCAGTTCATTCTTCCATTTGACAAATTGAATTGCAATGCAGTCTTGACATCAATGTAATTGATACACAGTGGTCTAGCCATAGCAGGTGGGCTAAAGACTTTAACATTGTTCCTGCCATTAAAAAGACTCATCCTCTCCAGTCTTCATTAGTGTTTTAGTCAGACTAAAGCCAGCTGACTTCAGCCTCTCGACGCAGGTATAAAAATAGCAAGGCAAAGAGAACATTACAGCACCGGAAACAAATCAAGGCACAAATTGTTACAGAAATGTCTGTGACAATACATATCCTTACGCACCCAACAGAATCATCTTTGCTCACACACACACACACACACACACAAGGCTTTTATAATGCGGCAGAGCTACAGTTCTCTCTGGACACATGCAGTCCCCCCAGAGGAAAAGAGAAAGAGAGAGCGAGAACGAGAACGTGGCATTTGACACAGCCATTAAAAAAGGTGGCCACTTCTCTCCTTCATTGAATAGTCTCCATTATCTCTCCTCCTCCTCCTCTTTCAGTTTGCCTCCGCAGGACCGTCTGAAAGGAGAAGCGGAAAGGATAAAGTGAAGTGCTGTCCCCTTGAGGAAGGAGAGTTGAGACTCATTACAGCGGTCTCCATGCCATGGCCCCTGCCCTCAGATCAGGGGCCAATTGTGAGGAAGTGCTCCCTGAGGATGCAAAAGACCTAGATCCTTTTTGCAGATCGGGGCTTGGTGATATGATAATCATGTAATGCTCTGTCACTGATGATATATCGCATTCTTAGCCAAGACAGCACGTTCAGACTAATAAAGTCTCTGCTAAGAAGTCAAGCATTAATAACTAATATTGAAAAGGAGTTCAGGCGAGTGGAGCAGGACCATGTACAGTCACATCCACAGCATAACCACAATATAGGAAAGTCTAAGCGAGGAATGATAACAGTGTTGTGATGAAAGTCATTATAGTTTAGATGTTTTTAATTACTTTTTTCTATTGAAATTTTTTAAATTTAGTTCCATTTCTAATTCTTTTCTTTACTTTAGTTTTCATTAGTTTTAATGGAGCTTCTAAGGGGACGTGGTGATGGGGGGGGGGGGAGTTTGCTCATAGCAGGGCTATTATAGTTAATAAAAAATGAAACAAAATCTATATAAAAAATTGTTACTTGAAATTGTTTTTAAAAACGAGAAAAGTTAACTGAAATAAAAAATTGTATATACATATTATGTATACATATAAAAATAAAAATAAAGATGTCTAATTTGATATACTGAAATAACTAAAACTTAAGCTGAAATAAAAGCTTATATAAAACTATATAGACATATCTAAAAATAAAAAGCAAAAACTCATAAAAATACACAATATATTAATAAAACAAACTAAAATTAATTTGAAATGGAAAACTCAAAACATATATATATATATATATATAAATAAGTGCTGTCAAACGATTAATCGCATCCAAATTAAAAGTTTTTGTTTACATAATATATGAAAAAAACTCAAAACATTAATAAAAGCTAAAATAGCATCTATAACACAGGTTTCCAAAAGCATAAAAATAAATATTTTTACTCCCATCTCATTATTTTTTTTCCATCATGATGTCCCCTTAGGGACAAGTTTTCAATTTGTTATTACTAATAATACATATCAAAAACTGAACATTAATTTGTGGCCTTTTTATTGTATTGTTTTTACAGTTTGGGGCACTAAAATGAATTTTAATGCAGTTTCTGTTTTTCCCTGTAATGGTTTTATTTCAGTTAACAACACTAGCTGCAATAATGAGATAAAATATTTATTTAGAATTTAAACTTATATGAACAAAAATTGTTGAAACATTCTTCAAAATATCTTTGTTAACTGCACCTTTCAGAAGTCAAAGCCTGCTTTATAAAGTAAAGCAATACACAGACAACACAGATCCACCTCAAGGCAAAAAGAGCATCCAATTCACAGGCCATAAGAGGACACAGCTGTTTTGTCTGGCGGCATGTAAAATCAATGGAATATTGAGACTAGAAAGACTTTAATCTTTATAATCTCACTTGAGGCAAATTAACACTTACCTGTGTCTCTCTTGAATTACTCTTGTTGTTTTTAAGAGCAGCTCATGTCAGCTGATGCAGACTTTAAATAGCTCAAGTAGTTGTAACATACAGATTGATCACACTTCCATATCCACGTGAAGCCTAAGGCAGTCCGTCAGCACTTTATGTGTATTATGGGATGCTGCCGAAAGCTTATCGTGTAAATGGTGAATAAGAGGCATATTGACAGCGATGAAAGACTTAGTGATGTGCGTGCCAACCCCACGTGGGAGGCCAACAGACAGCTGCTAGGCTGCTCTCCACAATTCCACAGCAGCGTGTTTACTGGAAAAACATCTCACATAAGCACCCACATGGACACCTTTACATATAGCCTATACATTGTTTTCTTCCCCCTTTACTTGCCCACTCACACAAACCCATGAAATAGCTGCATCTTCTTTTGCATGCTGTAAAACACGTCAATGCAACATAATAAAATGCACTATAAAAAGAAATTAGGAAAGTTAAAAATCAAGCCAACATGATGCATTGAGATTTTTCAGTTCAGTTTGCACTGCGTGACTTTAAAACATAAAGTCATAAAGGCAAATATTTATTAATATCGCATGAAATAGTTTCAATTAGAAATATATAAAACTCAACTCAAATGTCACTGGCGGTAGCAAGATCTAATCTGACTGGCTGCCAACTTCCTTTTTCTGATATACATTTCATTAAACATGCTCTTAAACGCCACATTAACACACACTGTGGTTGTTCGCTTTGAACATCAGTCAGGCGGTCTTATACTGTTTAAGTTTTAAGTTCTTGGTCACAAAAAGTTGCAACTAGGACCAAGTCCAGATCTTATGCCACACGTCATACATCTGACTAGGCAAGACTAAAATAATGTCGACAATCAATAAACCTCAATGTGGGAAAAGATGATCATTGCACAATGAATAACTAACAGCAATAGCATAAAGTCAGCAAAACCCAAAACAATACACTATCCGCACAATTTATTCATGCTGCAATGCATTATGGGAGCTTGCAAGTCAGCAACATTGTTCAATATAAATCTGTTTGTTCTGACGACTCTCTAAGGCTAGTAGCGACAACATTCAGGGGGAATATTATTATTCTCGCATGTGTTTTTACATGTATTCAAAGTTACATTTCTTAGAAGGCTGGAAAAAATGTTATTCATTGACATTTGCAATGCAGAGAGACAGGCCATGATTCAGACTCAAAACTTTCAGGTTTGACAAAAGAGGGAAGTAGATTTATAAATTGCTGTGATTATTAAACCCTGTGCGGAAGAGTCTCTGCTGTCAGACAATTTGTGACCTTTTCTCTGGCTCCATCGCCTCTTGCTGTCTTTCTTTATCTCTCTATAATTCTCTATTCAATTACAGCGTGACACTTTGTATGTGTCAGCATCTGACTCCATTACTTCCAGCAAGAGGAGAGATGTCCACGGCGTGTGCATTAGGAAATAACCACTTCCAATCTCCGGCCGAAGGTCCTGCCTTAAGCAAACGGCTTTGAGGATAGTTGTCGATTCAATCTCTCAAGCGCACACTTTAGAAATTCCAATAGAGAAGGTTCAGACAGGGGCAGACAAACTCTGAGATTTCCTGAGGGCTAATATGTCACCTTTAATAAAACACATTTGTCCAAACTGCCAAAGGTTTGATTCAGATTCAAAATTGTTCATATTATTATGATTAAATGCTGTGAAAACATCTTGCCTTGCTGACTTAGGATCATGCCCAAGGCTATTCAGGTGGTAAACCCCAATCTCGTGAATCATTCGCTGCTTTACCAATATGTGTCAGTTTTTGAGCCTGAGAACATATACTACTGTTCAAAGGTTTGAGGTTAGTAAAAAAAAAATTCTTTAATTTATACTTTTATTCAGCAAAGATGCATTAAATTTATCAAAAGTGACAATAAAGACCTTAATGGTCCAAAATATTTCAATTTCTGAAAAAAGTTATTTTCCACAGAAAGCAGCACAACTGTTTTCAGCACAGATAATAATAGTAAATGTTTCTTGAGCAGCAAATCAGCATATTAGAATAATTTCTGAAGGATCATGTGACACTGAAGACTGGAATAATGGCAGATGCAAATTCAGCTTCGTCTTCACAGAGATAAATACCATTTTAAAATATATTCACATTGAAAACTGTTATTTTAAATTGCACTATTTCACAATTTTACAGTTTTTACAGTATTTTTGACCAAATAATTGCAATCTTGGTGAGAGAAAAAAAGACCTTTAAAAAAATCTTACTGAGCTTAAATGTTAAATGATAGCGTAGTCAGGATATATTTTTTCCTTAACTTTTAAAAGGTTAGTGTGACATATTTGAATTGGACGTGACCACAAATGAGTTTATGAGTCATATGGAGCATTTTATAATATTTTATGCTGCATTTTGGCCTTTTTGGATCTCAGTAGATCTAGTCCCCATATAATTTACTGGGTATATTCTAAACAGCTTCTTCAAATCTCGTTTTGTGTTCCCCAGAAAAAAAGTTTGGAATGGCATTTTGTTTGGGTTTTTGTTTGTTTGTTTTACTGTTTTTTTGAACCTTTTTTAGTTGTATGCTAATTCATTGTAGTCTCCATCAGCAATAAAGATGAGAGAAATCGAAACATTTTCATACATCTATCCAGGATGGAAACACAGGGATGGTACAAACCCACATATACATGGAAATCCATCAAACATCAGACTGGACTGGACTGACAACACAGAGATGCTGTAGCAGAAAGACGAGAGAAGCCTGAACTTTCTGAGGAGGCTGTCAGAGACGTTCTACCTATCTTCTAGGCTAGAAAAGAAGATGATGGTGGAACTGGAGTCTGTAACAAACGAATCCTTCAGTAGCTCCTGCACTCATCTGCATGTTACTTCTGGCGGTCACTGCAGTGAGAAGTAATGACATTGAACAAACACAAACATTCTATTTTTGGAACCATTAACATAATGCATTCATTTTTTTCTGTGTATGTGATGCTATAGCATTGTATGTGTTCTTGCACTGTCTACTTGGAAGTATGTTGGTGCACCTGCTACTCAGTGACAGGGTGACTACAGGGAAATTGGAAGAAGAAACAGATCCTATTAAGATAAACCTATATTTACACAGAGTACACCATTCTTAGTGTCTGTGATCTTTGTGAAAACGATTTTCTGTTGGCCATTATGGATCCTAAGCATGTTAGAAAAACAGACTATTTTCAGTTTAGATACAAATCAGATACTGGTTCCCTTTGGTAGTGAACACAAAACACAACCAGCTCTCTGTTCTGGTAAACTGTGGTTAAAGTAAGACAGCACTTTCATTACATCTGTAGCTTTCTAATCTGCATTCTTATCTCCTCACATGCTTTTCTGCTATTTTTTTATTCTCTCTGGCACTAGTCTTATGATCTCCTGCATGGTATTTTTGTACTACTGTGATATGTGGTTCTCTCAAAAGTTTCATTTTACCACACAAACTCTATTTTATCGATTCTTCTAGCTTCCTTTTCATGGTTATTGCTAAAGTATATGTTTGTTCTCTGTCTTGTTAATTTTATACTTCTTTTTAACTGTACTTTAACATCCCTTTGCTGTGTGTGTATCTTTTTTTCTCTTTGAGAGTATGTGTATCGTGCCTGTACACCTTACAATGTGACAAGCGTTGCAAAAGAGCAAGCTGAGGATGGCCAAGGGCAGCCATGCTCAGACGAGCCATGGTACATTGCATAAGCCCCATACGCAAATGAACAGTTCTAAGGAGGTAGGAAAAACAGAGAGAATAAATGAACACAAAAGTGGTAGAAAATGTATAGCACATAAAATAATAAATAAAATATATAATAAATGAAAATAATTTAAAACATAATAACTAATCATTACATATGCAATTTTATCCTCAGAACTGTCAGCCGTAAATGCTGGTACAGTATAGCTGTCCTCAATATCAAAAATATATTTTTTTTTACATTTAATTTCCCAGTCAGTGAAAACCCTGCTGTCATTGATTAGCCAAACATCAAGCTTACTACAAAAGCTTCTCCAGCACATTAAAACTCAGCACAGTTGTTTCTCTACTTACATAAGAAAATTGGAGGGAAATATGCACTGCTTTTGCTGTTCTAACAATGATATGTAAAGGTAAAAAGCTTTATGAAAGTTGACTTTGTTTACCCCCCAGCTGTGTGTCTCGATTCCCCTAAGTGGGCTGGAAAAACTCAAACAAACTGCTGTCTGCAAACAAAGGAGAAGACCTACAGGGAGGTGTTGGGTTGTAAATGAGGGACAGAGACACAAAGCCTCAGAAACACCTACATCATTTCGACAGCTGCACTCATGAAAGGCTTCATTATTTTGAGGTGGACATGCTGCGTATGACGATATAAGAGGTATATGAAAAACAAATTGCTTGAACAATTTAAAATCTTGCCAGAATTATGCTCAGAGATTGGATAATTTTTGACTATTACATAATTGACAACAATTCAGAGTTTCCATAGCTTGGCTTATTACACCCCATTCAACTTTCCTGCCAAGTGCGATTCAAAGCGTGCTGGTGTTTTGGGGTTTCAAATAAAATGACAAAGGTAGTGTTTTTTTTTTTCTTTTCTTTTTTTGAAGTCAAATCAAACCATGTCTCATCTTTCTGAAAATATTCTTTTGATACCTTACTATCCTGCTAACTTCATAAAGACAACATAAAAGACCTCAACTAGAATCCAACTGAGATCCTGCCAAACTCTCCCCAATTTATCCCATAAATCACACAGTGCTCACATCCTTTATTTACCACCTGCTCACTATTGGCTTATTATAGCTGCATAATCAGATTGTAAATAATTATCAGCTCTACAATTCTAAAACGTTCCACAAGGAGAATGTTGGCATGTTCATCATCAATACGTTTTCTATTCTTCACTCCCAAATTTAAATTTGCATCACCGTCAGCATGCAGCCTCAGTTGGAGCTGGCAGCTCATTGGCAGCATATCGGCACAGGCTTTAGATACATTTTTAAATGTACCTTGGTGAAATTGTGGTAAGGAAGAAGACTCTAACCTTGCCTTTTAATTACATGCAACCTCTCATTTTTATTCTTGACACGCAATACTGACTCTTCCTGACTTTGTCTTTGACTTGTGCCGTGTACTGATGGCTGTAAAAGTGCTCATTCATCCAGATACAGAATGCATGAACTTCCTTGTAAATTAGTTATTTAAAAAGCCTATGACAAGAAAATAAATGTAAATTTAAACGCAAGAATCAATTATCCAGCCCATTCAGATTCTGTCAGCATATTTGAATTAGTAATGGGATGAGGGGAGGATGACCAGAAACAATATGAGATCTGCTGAACAACTTTATCTGCACTAGAATTCAAAATTCTTCCACTCACTGCATCGCTTAAACACTAAACAATGATCACAGTGACAGAAGAGCTCAGATAATACAAATATCAGCATCTTGTTACTACAATGACTGTGATTAGGATTTATAAAAAATCACGTGGAGCCTTCTTCTCAAAAGATGCAAGCTCTGCGTCAGATTTAGTAAAGAGTGTGTGGGAGATCCAGAGACCCTTGGAGGTCAGAGAGCTGCCCACGGCAAATGTCAGGGCATGGTATCATGAGCGGAGAGGGTACCACATTAAAAAGAAAAACACACACACTCAAACACACACACACGCACACAGTTCATTACAAACAACTGTCTGGTTTCAATTTATACACAAAAACACCCAAATGTATGTCTTTAACTTTTAAGTTTGTGTTATGTGAAATAGAGTGAGGAGATATTAACAGCTTTTGTTGCAGTAATCATGTGTGACCTCTGCTGGTGAGGTCCTTTAATACAAACTCATACAGAACCTGTGGCAGATTTACACGGAAACTGTATGTGACACAAAATGACTCTGCAATTCACACCACAGGCGACAAGCCTTCCACACATGAGAAGATCCACAGCAAAACAGCCAAGAAAAACTGCATCAGCTTTAAATTCACTATTGCTAGGATCAAAAATAAGAATTGAACATGATAAACTGATGATTCTAGAGCCTCTTTGACTGTTCAGAAAATAGTAACAATAATACAAATGATACTAATACTATTACAATTACTACTACTACTACTAATAATAATATAAGTTCTTTAAAAAAGTGATTACACAGCATAAATAAATTTAAAAAATATACAAAATTATAATTTATAACAGTCACACATAAATTTAACCACAATAAACTTAAAGTATCAGATTTAATGTTTGGTGTAAAGTTTAACTCAAGTAAGCAAGAAAGGTGGGTTGTGTGATGAAATGGCTGCTTGTGTGACTCCAAAACAAAAAGAAAAAAAAAACGCATTTTTTTTTTCTTTTTACAAACGTCAATTGACGCAAATAAATGTTTCCCCGCGTGAGATTCATCCCGAGTGTAGGCTGTTGATGCCATATAATAATCAAGTCTTACTGGTGCATTAATATAATAATGCTGATAATGGATAGCAAATAGTAAAGGTAATGTTTTGGGAAGCGATCGAGCGATGTGTTTGTTAACTGTGTTTAATTACTATTATTATGGTAATGGAGCGGTCATGTTTAGCTCACGGCTGTTTTTCCATTTTGTAGCTCTCAGTTTTAATATGTTTTATTAAGCACTCAATAAAGAAGAGTTTATAAAAATGACTTGAGGTGCGTCAGATCTAAATATTTAATCTTACATTGATCAGGAAAAATTGTGGGTTTCCATTTTTATGGAAAGAAACTCACGAGCTTCACTTTTACGCATAATTCTACGCATTATTAAAGTTAGAAAGAAGAAACAGAGAGAGAATTGAAACATATCTTAAGACATCATAAGACTTTCCCCTTTGCTTTATCGGGTACTGCAATCTGAAGAAAGCGATCATCTTACCACTTGAGCGACGGACAATATTTTCCAAAAAAGTGTTCTGTGGTGCCACCAGTCCTCTTTTTCCCCCGTGCATTCTGCGGCCGGGCAGCGTCGGTCAGGCTTGCGGACTTGCTGGAAGCTGGTCGTTAAAATGATACAGGCGGGATGGGAATCTATCGGTGGGATGGAGAAGATCATGGTAACGCTGCGCCGTGCCTGACTGGTATGGGTCCTTTGTACCACGGAGCTCTTGCAGTTCTGCAGGCTCCGCGCTCTCCTGGTTTGCGCCTGCGCACAGGCGAACTGTAACAATAAAAATTGACTGGCACAGGAATCTCGAGCGCGATGCCCGGTGCCATGGAGATGGATGCAACAGATGGTGCCTATTGCGCGCGAATTAGTTACATGGAAGCTCAAGAGTTACTGCAGATGATGGGAATGTCATCTTAAGTGAGCAGAAAAAGTAAATGTAACAGTTCAAGTGAGTTACTATAGGGTTATAATCCATGAATTTACGGAAGGTTTATGCGCAATCTCGATTACACCGGGATGCAGAGTGCT
This sequence comes from Tor tambroides, assembly GCA_021397915.2. NCBI lineage: Eukaryota > Metazoa > Chordata > Actinopteri > Cypriniformes > Cyprinidae > Tor > Tor tambroides. Next base: position 39,013 of record JAFVLL020015155.1, on the reverse strand, counting down.
TTTAATTAGCCTACGTCAATATGATGGTACCACGTCAGTAGCCTATTCATCGTGAATATTTCATAAAACCTTTTATGCTCATTCAACGCATTTCAGATGAAACCTGAGTGTATTTCACCATAAAGCCTTCGAAAAAATATGAATAAATGAACACTGAATAAATTAATATGAAAGAAACTACAGGCTAATTATTGAAACGTCAAAATGATTTAATTAGCCTATCAATCAGGAAATTTATGTTAGCTTGAAAAAAATTAATGAACGAATTTGTTGGTTTAATGGTGATTCAAAGAAAGAAAGAAAGAAAGAAGTTAGATTCGGGACGTCCTCCCGCCCCTCCTGTGCCGCTGAAGTCCCCTGTCTGAGTAGGCTGTGGACAGAGCCCCTATTGTTCCCAGCCCACTCCTGCCTAATATGGAATTCGCAAGCAAACCAATGATTTCCTGATACTGACGATGCGTAGCCGCGTAGGGGCGAATGTGGAAAGCTGTTTGGAGTGTGAAGGAACTAAACCGGAGCCACAGCCACTGTTTTTGAAACGGTTTCGTCGTCGGATCAGGAAAATGTAAAATATCGGAATGCGAGTTGTAGGAGTTATCGTGAGTTTTCATGAGACTGCAGTCGATGGCAAGGGATTGTTTTGGAAGCGCGAGCTAAAGCGTGGGTCCCCTACTTGACGGATTCGCCTGCGCACCGTACGACACGCCAACTCGACTGTTTCAACTGGTCACACGAAGACTAACGTCTTAAAGATTGGTATTTCTAGTCGACCGAAGACTTGACTACCTGTGGAGGATATAGTTAATGGACTTGTCCAACTATCATGCCTACTCTCAGCTCGAAAAGTAGGCAGAACGCAGTGGAAGCGGTTGAGGATGGAGGCAATAACAGCGATCCTCTCGATACTGCGGCCAAAAAGATGTTGAAATGTGTTGTGGTCGGCGATGGAGCTGTGGGTAAAACCTGTTTGCTGATGAGTTACGCAAACGATGCTTTTCCCGAGGAATATGTACCAACTGTATTCGATCACTATGCAGGTAAGACGGTTTCCAGCTCAAAGCATTCAGTTGAATTCCCTGTTTATGAAGTGCAGTTTACAGTATGTCTATCTACCTAATCCTTGTCTACCACCCCCCACTACAGTCGGGTAGGGGACGGTCCCAAGAATAGCCATCTGAAAGAGGAGATATCAACTGCCAGAGCGAGGACTGAGGCCCGACACACTAAAAAGTAGAAACAGGGTACGAATTATAGTTTGGGGATCAGAGCCCTCTAATGTAGGGTTAATAAAAATATACATTGTACTTAAAGAATTTGAAAAGGGTGTAGCTATTATTACCTGCATTTAAATATAGGCTATATAGCCTAAACATTTCATCAATGTGTTTTCAAACAAAATTTAAATCGCTTTGTAAACATAAGTTGCTCTGACTAAATAGGCTATGCAACCATAGCAACGTTGCTGAAAGCTTTGTTTCCGAATCTGTGTCAGTTTCATTATTCAACAATAATTGAACAAAAATACTAAAAAAAAAAAAAAAGTGTTTAAAACTTCTTTAAGGTCGGTTGCCATTACCTTACTGTTCTAGAGACGTCAAAAGACAATTTATGTTGCGCAAGAGGTAAATAATGTAAATAGCAACAAGCTGCGCATCAGTGAGAGTCAGAGCTCGCGAGTGCCGCAACCTGTTGATCACAGGAACAGACGCAATCTAAAAGCTTTGTCAGTACTGTACTGTAGGCATTATAGCTTTGTAGAAGTGGGTTATGGTCACAAATGGGGTGCCATCCATTAAGTTTTTTTCTTGTTCTCTCTGACTCAAACGCATATGCAGGAATGCATAAAGGCGTTGGTTTCTCATCAGGGGAAAGCCCCCTATGACACATGCATGCTCCCAGAATCCTATTATAGGGTCAAGTCCTAATTACACAGTGGCAGACAGGTCAGCTTCAACATCCTCTGGAAACAGCAGGACACTTCCCTCACAAATATAAAGAAAGAACCTTCTTAAAAGAACTTGTAGAAAGAACAATTACAAAAAAGCCCTGTGTCCATATGCCTACTTCCGTACTATGAAGAACGTGAAAGACAGTACATGAAAAAAGCTGTGTATCTGAATTCATGGTATTCAAAAAAAGAACAGGAGGCAAAAAGTATCTGACTTACAACATCCACTGAGATGCTTTACTATCCCATGAGGCCACAGGAGAGGATTTTTAAGTGGCAGTGAAGGGACGCAACTGACACAGGTCATGTGATAACATAGCGAGTAATAGTACGTTCATTCATACCTCCCATATTCGTTCTATATAAAAACACACTTTTTAACAGTCAGAAAGTATGTTTCAAACCAAATATAGCACCTACTATACAGTAGGCTATGTAATTTCGAATGTAGCTAATCTAATGCAATCTTCCAAATGCAATACAGGTCTTTTCAATTGACGTTATTAGCAGTGGAAAAGTTGGAAAAGTAGTGGAGTGAGTTGCTGTCATTTACTTACACTGTTTGCATTTTGAAGCAAGATATCTTATTCAGCGTCTTTAGATGATTAATGATACCACAATGACTGAGTGATTCACATATTTCCAGGGCTGGAGAGGAAAAGCTTGTGAATTACTATAAAACATGAAGAAGAAGAAAAAACTCAGTTTAGCCCCAATGCTTTTGGCTCTCATTTGTGAAAGTGTTTTTTTATAGCTTAAGAACCTTAAAGCAGGTATTGTCAAAGGATTTTCTATTGCACATTTCGCTCTAATGTGCCATATGATCAAATAAGGCATGTTTATCTGGGCTGTGCCAAAAAGAAGAACTCTTTTCCTTTTTATGAGATTTTAATAGTATCCTGTGTTGCAATTTCCTCCAGCTGGTCAGTGCAGGCTCAGGACAAACACCCAGACTCACTGAACTCATTCAAGGAGTGAGTAAAATTTTTAAATGCATGCACTTTTTGCTAATAAAAAATAAGCAACTGAAGGCCTGACTGAGCAGACTTTAACCTTGTGGTTTTTAAAGCTGCGATGATTTTATTTTTAATGATTAAATACTTTCTCCTGCCAAGGCAACTTTAAATTCGCCACAAGACTTTTAAGAATCCAAACCAGAATCCAACAGTGAGAGTGTTTGGGAAACCTGTTTCAATTTTTCCAATTAATTTTGGTGACATTAGTGGTGCATAAACGACACACTTCACCTTTAAGGAAATGAAAACGTGCTCATAAAGAATAGTGGACACAGAAAGGCATTTTTATTTGGTTCCTTTTTAGTGTGCTGGCAAACAGATGTGAATTCAAATTTAAGTCATGGTATGTATTAGTTAGAAGTGCCTAAGCACCGTTTAGATGTGGACTGCCGTCATTTACAGTACATGTCATGAAACTAGACACAGTAGTACAGAATGAGAAATTGAGAGAGAAGAGAGACGATATTCTTCCAGGGCCAATCAATCACTTACATTCATATTAGACCCCTGGAGAGAGGCCTTGACAAAGCATCATAATAAAGTAGCGAATTGTCACATAGTGGCTTAATGTGCAGGATAAAGAGCACAGAGCTCCCATTGTAGGCCACTGAAAGCTTTACAGTGTTGCTATGCTAGAACTGGTCTTAAATGAAAAACTACAAAAAAAAGGCCTCAGCAGTAATGGAACAGTTTGCAATATAGAAAGCATTGGGAATATGGTAATTGAATTATAAGTGAAAAAATAATTAATAAATAAGCAGCTTTTTCGAAATGTATAGTTAAATGGTGAACTGAGCAATTCAAGCAGCAGCTATTTGGAGATATATTTATATTGTTTAATAAACTAAAAAAGCTACTGACCCAGAACTTTGGTAGTGTACATTAGAAAAGGTAATATCGTATAATTTAACTTTTCCAACTATGTCTTTTAAACAACCTAGTATTTTTTTATTAATTGTAACATACAGACTACTTTACAAGACATAACTCATGTTTAATAAGGCCAAATATAATATGAGTGATTGAACTAAAATTATATTCTTTTCACCAGAACCATTGGGATTGCAATCTACAAGAGCTAGAGCTCAAACCAACAGTATTTGGGACTATGTTTTCCGTCCATAAATCCCACAGGATCTGAATTATCTTGTCCAAAGCAAACCAATGACATTCCCGGTCCATGACACAGTGCCTGTTAATGCGTTTGAGATGAGTCATCGTCTAGTGTGGCTCCCACTACACTCCTAACAAAATCAACTAATCCACCAGTGATACGGCATTGTGGATATTGCCACGTGGTCAATATTATAATACCTACAGCTGGAAAGCTATAGTTCGTAGCACTTTTCAATGTTAAACACTCATCTGTGTCATAATGGTAACTCTTTGTGCTGCAACGCTCCATTCACCACAGCTGGTGTTGTATGGGCACAGATCGCTAATTTAACACCTATTGTTTTTTCATTATCTTTCCACTACATTTTCCATTTGATTTGATCTCTCCTTGAATTGGCAGATCTGTAAAGCACAGGGTTTTGAAAGATATTTTACTCACCATGAGCAATAATATTCAGAGCTATACAAAATAAAACAATAGCCTATCAGTTAGATTGTGTTTATTAACACTGACATCAATAATAATTATATATTTAAATGAATACTAATAAAGGAAACCAGAAACACCCAGAGAATTTTTGAGTTTTGTTCTGGTTCTGAAGATAGTTTATTCTTTACTGCTTATGAGATCCCATAATCCTGTGCATGTGGTTTGATGGTTAGTGGTATCAACACGCCAGATTTGGTTAGTGGTTGGTTGGTGGAAAGAATAAAAGTTGTGTCTAATGGAGTGGTTGAAGGACCTTCTTTTGAACTATGAGTAAAATATAGCCTGTGGTAAACATAATGTGGTGATACTTTGACATTTTGTTCTACAATGTAAATTACACACATACGTACCCAAAACACAAATTTTAAAGAAGTTATGTTAATTTTTGAAAACATATGTTTTTATTAAGTAACTAGATAAGAACGTTTGGGGTGTGAGTGTGTGCGGTTTAGAACAAAACGTCAAAATATCGTCACATTATGTTTACCACTGGCTTTACTTTACTCATAAACTGAAAAACCTCACTATATAACCCCATAGGAAAATCTCGAAGGAATTAGTGGCGAATTGCTCTTCCGGTTAGTTCCCCCACTCTATTTACGTGGTTGCATCTAAAGCTCACTTGAATTTGTTGTAGGTCCAAAACATAATAGTAATGACATGAGGGTGAGTAAATTATGACAGAATTTCCATTTTTGGGTGAACTGTTCCATCAAGTATTATTATAAATGTAAATATTTTTGAGTAAGTCCTTAAAGAGATGTGTCTCATAGAAACCTAGAAAGAGTTCCTAATAAGTAATTAAATGAAAATTCATAATTAGTGTAGTGAGTGGTTGAGCTCATTTCATGTTTTGCTGAGTGGAAGTATTTTGACAAAACGTTCACTGACAAGCAAAAGCTCAATCTTATAGCAAGTGCTGTGTAAGGGCATTACAGATTCTTTTGGCTTCAGAATACAAGATTAATCACATTAATGTCTTTTTTAGTTATGCTATGCAAAATGTGTATGTAGATTATGTACACTTCCCTCTGGCAAGCACAGTACTGCAGCAACAGGAATTGAAAAGAGGATAAAACCCAGTGGCTTATTTTGCAGATTGACCCACCAATGCATTTAAAGAAACACTTAAAATAAAAATCACACATCAGGAATGCCAACCACTCAAAAAACAGAAATCCATTTATGGATCACAACACTGCAAGAGCATAGTGGATATATTTGGCATGTTGATGTAAAGGTTGAATTGAGTGGTCCAATTTACTGTCATAAAACAGTTGTGACAGTTGCACTCTGAATGGTGCACAATGCACCGATTACCATATTACAGTACCAGATCTAAGATGCCAATATTGCTAAAAGACAGTTTTATTGCAATGGATGGTGGACAACAGTCCACCATTGAAAAATGGGTGTCAATTGTGAGTGAGCAGTGAAAGCATCTACAGTAAATGGTTATCACTTGAGACCTAATGCCCTGGTGATGGAATGGAAAGTGTCTAAATTAAATTTGCAGTCTCTTGCTATTATCATGTGAGTACCTATACAATTCGCTGTACTGTTTTTATAGGCTAAAGTTCGCTGAATGCAGATATATTAGCTGACTCAATGTCACAGGCTAGTCTGTGAAAGAGAAAAGAGGAATGAAGAGAGGTCTGGAGGGGCATGTGGGCTTCTGATGCCCCAAATCACGTTTCACAACAGTAGGTCAGGCTTGTTTTAGTGAGACTGTAACACAACATTGATTTCTCTCCAGGCCACAGAATGGGGGCTGGGTTTACAGAAAGCTCGAGCCTCATGGGGAAAAGCAGCTGACTGGAGAGAACAGCTGAGAGCTGGATTCATAGCCACCAAACCTTCTCCATCCCTACAGACTTGAATTTCTCTACTTCTCTGAAACTTTCACCTCACATCACCCCGGCTTTGTTTTTGTACTAGTGGCTTTGTATTTATAGGCAAAGAAAGAGTCAGAGAATCAGTAAGTGAGGAAAAGATTAGACTCCTTATTTAGCCCAGCCCCAAGAGGGGAAAAGAATCGTGCTGGTAAAAGGACCTGTCAGGAACAGCTGATACACAGCAACAGACTCAAGGCCACTGTTTCTGGTCCATCTTCATAGTCTACAAGGAAAGAACTTCTAAGCACATCTAATCAAAACACCGCTTGGCTGGTTTCCTACAGCTGCAATGCCTTTCAGAAAGACACCACCCTGGAGGAGCTCACACTCCACAGTTCACGCGGCTCCTCAGTGACCCCCTGTAACTCCATGAGGCTAAGCTAGGGGCTAGTGCTGCTTTGTATTTGTCTCTTGTCCCCAGTGTTGAGCACATGATTGTTAAAATTAGCATTGAGATTAGCAATTGCTTAAAGCGGTGTAAGATATGACTGAAAATTTCATTTGAATTTTAAAAGGGCCGCACAGACCCTTTTTGCAATCATAATTTATGAAACAAACATTATGCCTTTTCAAGTGAAACAGTTAAGCTAGCGTAAGAACTGCTTTAGGGTTTTTAGTGTCTTTTAGGGTTTTGTATTTATGACTAACAAGAATTATCCAAATTATGCATTCAGTGTAGTTTCAAAAATGTTTGTTGTTTGGGGAACAATAAAAAAACTTTTCTCATAATGAAATATTATCAAAAAAGATATTTAAAAAGTCAACAGAACACTATAAAATTATCATAAAAGTGGTCCATATGACTTGTGGTACGTTCTTAGTGTTTTGAAATCATATGATGGTGAGAATCAAACAAAAATTTGACTTTATATTCCATGAAAATCTACCCCTCAAGTGAGCTGTTAATCGCTGGAACTAGATCGTCGAATCAGTGAGTTGATTCAAGAACTGCATCGCAAATTTTACGTCCAGTTCACACTACATGATTTTTTTTTTTTGTCAGTTACGACAGTCACTGTGCCAGATTATACGATTTTGACTCCTAAAATCTTGTCGTGTCTTGAACAAGAAACATGTCAGACTACACATTGCTACCCTATCATTCTTCGCTTGCCGTCTTTAACAACGTGCTTGCTGTCATCAATAGTGCGGGACTGATGGTGACATGAGCGTAAACAAACAATGGCTAGCAAACGGCATGTTCTGCCCTGTCTTGTCATCAGAAAATCCCAAAAAAAGAAAGAAAACCTGACAGTGGACACAATTCTGGATTGCATGAAGAGGACTTTCTAAGAGAACTGAGGTAAAATAGTTTTTACTTTAGTTTTCTCTCTGTCGTGGTAATCCCTTGAGAAAGGACCACTACCCATTGTCTCTCTTTCGTTTCGGCTTGTTTGAAAGCATGTATGAAGGCACTTCTGTGCTCCTATGGGCCTGTATCACAAATGTGACGGAACTCATCGTGGACAACGGAAAAAAAAATTTAACATGCTAGTCTTTCTGTGTTGAAGTCGTGAAGCATCGCAGACGTGGCATTGGTTGTCGTGCACTATGACACACTACACGAGATGAAATGATTGAATCTTGTATCCCAATGCCCATTGTCTTTTACGAATCCACACGACACCCTACGTTAAGCAGATCGTGCCAAAATTGGGCTTAAATCATGTAGTCTGAACCGGGCTTCAGAGTTTTGCCAGCAGTTTTTAAGATTTCTTCATTCAAGCATTTTTTGTCACTCTTTTATGGTGTTTCTTTGTTATTTGTGAAACTTGAAAGCAGCAGGATCAAAGGTGAACCCCATTGAAGAGCCTAGATTTTAAAGATTAGTTTATTTTTATAGTCAGTGGTGTTCATCTATACTCAAAATTTGTGGTGAATTTCTTTCTAACATTTTGCTGGGCTTATTTTCAAGGGACGTTGGAGAGGCTGTCTTCTCTTTTTCCAGAAGCTTCTCAACTCATTAAGGGCACCAGATCTATAATTTGCAGGAAGTGCTTTGGTTCTGGAAGGTTATTGGTCATTTTGGAAGCATCCATGGGTATCTGGCTCAGTACAGTTGATTGGTTATGAAATATTCGGTATAATCTTTTTATGGTCCCAGTCATCAGTATTCCAGGCCATCATGTAGTTGAGAAGATTGAATTCAGTTCAGGGTGTCTCAGAAGGTGCTTGAGGCCTGAAGAATCTGGTGAGGGCCACCTTTCATGTCACAGCCTCTTTCTTCTCTCACGCACGCATTCCTTTAATCAGTCTTATCAAACCACTATCAGAGCGCTGAATTTGAAAAGAGTGTGGACACACAGTGGACTAGTATCTGCGGTTTGTTTGAAACCTCAGTGAAATGTTGAGTCCAGCTGTTCTCCTGTTCTCAGCAGTGGTCTTTTATTGCGTGTTGTTTGATGACAAAAGATTGACTTGTCTGGGGTTTTTTTCCTTTTAGTTGTGTCAACACAGCCGTTCTCTCCCCCTCATCACCCACAACACAGAATGAAATATGTATGCGAGCACACACACCGCTCTTCCCTCCCTGTTTTCCAAAACCGGTCACCCCTTGCTGTTGACAGCTGTCCTGTTCCAAATCAACCTCCATTCCCACCCACAACCAAACAGCAGGTCCAGAGTTCTGGAAGTACATCAGAGGGATGTGATACAGCAGGAGCAGAAACACTGCTGGACAGACACACATTTTATAGGCATATTCTGCACAGTATTTTTCTGTTTGATATGCATAATGAATGTAACAAACCTTTTTTGCTGTTGTTTTCGTTTTTACAGTGAATGTAACAGTATCTGGGAGGCAGCACCTACTGGGATTGTACGATACTGCTGGACAAGTGAGTTAATGCTTCTGAGGTCTATATAGTCACAATAACAGAAGCAGATCTTTCCTTCAAGTGAAACGGATTATTGAAAATTTGTTGTCATTTTTTGAATGGATGGAGGTAGATTTAAATGAGAGCTTGCAGTATATTGTAAGAAAAGCGGTGGGGTTTAAGCAGACAAAATGATCGGAAAAGTCCTGCATACCCAGATAGCAGTCTGATGTTATACTGGAAGATCGAGTTACGACATTTTGATTATTAAATACAAGGGATAAAAGTGACAATTTAAACATTATGTATAGCTGAATCATTCACAATAAGATCTATAACACGAATCTCAGATTTTTTTTATTTCATGCCAACTTTGAACTTTATTCATACAATAAGAAAACCTCAAAAAGACTGACTGCCCTCAAATGTATTAAAATTCAATTACAACTTCACTATTGTTACCAAATACCAATGAATATACTGCCGAATAAAACCATACATAACACAAAAATCTTGTTTTTCACTTGGTTAATGTCTTTCCCCTACTAAACTGTCTAATTTCATCAATTGAAACTCTTAAGAACATTACTAAATGGCGTTGTGGCCATGCATCAGATCACTCCTTTTGCATCACAGTCACATTTAATGGCAGAATTTACAGCCTTTTTTGAATAATGTTGTAAATAAAGCTGCAAGCACTGACTTGAAATTACAACAAACCACAGGCTGGGTTGTTTTTGTCACTGTCAACCCACCATAATGACTTTGATTTTGGCTTATTGCAGTAATTCTTCAAAAGGAAACTCACATGACTATTCATACACAGCCTGAAGAGATAGATGCATCTGAACCAAAGCCCAGCTGTTTATTTTCCTTGTGTGTCTAAAGGCATCACAGAATCAACCGGCCCTGTAATACGCATCTTATGGGACGCCAGTTGTTAGAGTTTTAATCCTAGAATATATTGCAACATATTTGTGTTGTAACTTAAATCGGTTGGAAAAAATAAGTCACATAATTATTTTCTTTTTTTATGATTGATCATTACTGTCACTTCCACTCATCTGTTTAACCATTTCAGCATCAGTTTTATTGGCTTTTATAAGGAATTCTCTTATTCCCATGAGGAATATTCTCTTATAAGGACTTTGGCCGTTGCTGACGTTGCACAGGGGGATGGTATTCATTAAACAGGATGTAGTTTCTAACAGTGCATAAATCTGAATAATTTATGAGGAAATAAACTATTCTTTTATATGCAAAAACATGCAATACACGGGAAAATAAGCATTATATGCATATTTTACATTGCATGTCTCAGATACTGTACCAGACTGGTGAAAAGCGCTATAGGGTACTGATTTGCATAGCAGTATAAATATTTACCAACTTTTACTAACAATGCACTGAGGGTCACTTTTCTGACTTTGTTTCAAGGACCGTTTTTGCTTGAAGTAATAAAGAAAGCTAAAGTGTGAGTATTACTGTTCAGCTTGATATAATTATGTAAATGTTTCTTAGGATATATAGCTGTAGCAAGCACAGTATGAGCTGTAATGAAGAATGTTTGCTGCGTTTCAGAATTGAAAAGACTGACTAATGGAGTGAGCTGCACATTGCTGTATAAATGAAAGTTATATAATTCAGTACATATGCGCCCATAAGCAGTTCACTGATACAGAGGAGCATCTGTGTGATGTCTGGCCCTTCTCTTATATTGATCACTCACTATGAGATCAATGGCACTCAAGAAGAACTGACTTTTACAAGATATTGGCGCTGGTGCGGAGCTGTCATTTGGCACTGACATTTTAAAGGCCTGATGTTAATTATTTATGTTCATTTGAATTTCATAATAAGTGATAGAATAAAGTCATGGATAATAATGAGGCTCTACAAAACCAAAACATTACATTTATTGACTCAGAATACTCATTTTTAACTGTTTCACTATGGTTTAGTCCAGTGATCCCCAATCAGGGGTACTTGCAAATTCAAATTAGGTTGTACTTAAACATTTTTAAAAGTCTCTTTTGCTCACCAAGGCTGCATTTATTTAAGAAATAACGCAGTAAAACTACAGTATTGTAAAAACCCTTCAGAAATCATTCTAATATGCTGCTTTTGTGTTCAAGAAACATTTATTATTATTATAACTGCTGAAAACAGATGTGCTGCTTAATATTTTTGTGGAAATCGTGATATTTTTTCAGGATGTTTTTGATGAACAAAAAGTTTAATTTGAAATAGAAATCTTTTGTAACATTGTAAATGTTTACTACCAATTCTGACATCCTTTTTGAATAAAAGTAATATCTTCTTTACAAAAAAAAAAAAGACTGACCCCTAATTTTTGAATGGTATAGCATGAAAATAAATTTAAAGATCTTTTTCAAGAACACTTCTCCATGATATCCTACTGAACTGTGAAGCTAAAGTGTCTCATTAAAGGAACAATCAAATTGGCCTCTCTCACCCAGGCTCTTTAATAAAATGAATGATAATTGCTGAATGGTATTCAGCATAATAATAGTCAAAAGAAACACATTTCTGGTGTGGAGTCGAAGTATCTTAATACCTGAAAATAACACCAATCAACAATTAAAATATTTGTTATTACAGCTCAGACTGTGCTTTCCACAGCTATAGATCCCGAGACATATTTGCATTATATCACAATGAATATGCACACTTTAGAAAAAGTCCTTATTTCAAAGTCTGTTGGTTAAATTTAAAAAAGTGCAAATGTGTACATTTATACAATTATTTAAACTGAGTGCAACTGATGGGGGTATGTTAGACAAAAAAGATTTAAAAGAAGCTTTAACCTTTGAATTAATCATCTGCACTCTTTCACTTACATTTTGTTTTTCAAAAAGATCTTTTGCATCATTTTTCAGTTGTAAGAGAGATGAACTGAGTCTAAAGCAGGCCTTATTTTACTCGTCATATAGGAAGATTACAACCAGCTGCGGCCCCTCTCCTACCCCAACACAGACGTCTTTCTCATCTGCTTCTCTGTCGTGAATCCAGCTTCCTATCACAATGTGCAGGAGGAATGGGTACCTGAGCTCAAATCCTGCATGCCTCACGTGCCCTACATCCTCATCGGGACACAGGTGCAGGAGTTTCTGACAGTAATGTAATTTCATAATAATAGTAATATCTATTATTAGTTTTGATATTATTAGTTTATTATCAGATAATTGATTAATTATTGTTGCTGTATTTTATTGTCAGATAAAACAATATTATTAATAATAGTAATAATAATAGTTATTATTATTTTCTATTATCAGATGAAGCTAAACAGATCAAAGTCAAAATATGAATATTTATGGAAAATAAAAATGTTCAACAATTAATTTATTGGATTGTTTCTCTATTTTTTCTATTTCTATTTAAGATTGACTTGCGAGATGACCCAAAGACACTGGCATGTCTGCTCCAGATGAAGGAGAAGCCACTGACCTATGAGCAAGGCCTCAAACTAGCCAGAGAGGTGATGGATGTTCATACGTTTGGTGGTTTGGCTTAATTTTCCGATGTTTTATTCTTGACCTGTCCAGGTTTCAAAAAATAGACAGCATGATTTATAAACTTTCACCACTGTGTTGCAAAGCACTGAAAAGATTAATAAAAATTCTCACGTTGTTCCAAGTATGTCGTCCCACATGACTGACTTTCTTCTGTGAAACACAAAGATGTTTAACAGAGTGTTTGAGCTACTCTTTTCCATTCAATGAGAGTAAATGCTGACCACAACTGTCAAGCATTATTTTCAAGGAAAATTGTCAGTGAATTTTCAGTGTCAAGATCCTTTTGAAGGATAATGGTCACTATCCATTTTCAGCTCAGACATTCTGCTAAACCTCTCCATTTGTTTCAAAATTGTATATTGATGTCCACAGATTGGAGCCCAGTGCTATCTGGAGTGTTCGGCACTGACTCAGAAGGGACTAAAGACAGTATTTGATGAGGCCATCCTGACAATCTTCAGCCCAAAGAAAGAAAAACGGGGCTGCGCGGCCTGCAGGAGCTGTTGTGCTATCGTGTGAGGATAAAACATCTCCAACTGTGAACACCCACTCTCCTCCAAAGCTTTGGGCAGAGTAACAGACCCTAAACCGCCTCCAGTCTGCTGTACATCCTTCCTTTCTCCATCCGCCTGTTGTCCCTCAGGACAATGAACGGTCTTGCCCTCAGTTTGTATGTCTTGTGGAGAGCTACACTGTCCAAAACAAGTGCCTTAATTTTTCCCCCTCGTTGCCTTACAGGATTCGCTTCTCAAGCCAAAGAAGTCTCAGACGGGACTGCGGTTTCTTGAACCGACGTGGCGCGACGTCGCCAAGCTCCAATCCAACATTTCAGATTCCGCTCTGAGCCATTGGATTTTTTTTAAACCGGCTATATTATATGGTTTCTCGAGGCTTATGAAAAAATGAAAATCCATTCCTCCACACAAGCTGGTTTTCTTACAGTCACCTCAAATCAATATTGCGCTCTTTCTGGAGTCAATGCTTCAGCAGTTCGAGCTAGTTAATAAGGGAAATTCTCTGGAGGATGGCCAACTCATCAATAGAGGTAGAGCAGACGGAAAGAGAGAGAGACGAAAGTAAGGAATGCGTCTTCCTTGGGTCATTCAAAATTAACAATACTGATAAACCGCTACAGTACTACACATTCAAAGATACGTCAAATAATGTTATCCATCAAAAAGAGTGACAATCAAGCACACTGTGTGAAAACTGAAGTCTGCCAGTGACAGGATAAAGGGAAAATGTATCTCGTGACAACATTATCCCATGAATCATTTACATTTCCTTGTGTTTTTAAAACTGAGATGCCCTGAAGTGTACTTAGTCACATTTCTGTGAGCCATCAGACCTTTATCTTTACACAGTGTAGGTGTAGAACAATGATGCCATAAAATGGTGCTGTAATTGTTATATTTTTCATACGCATTTACATTTTGATTTTTGAAGGGGCGTGTATTTTTTCTTCTCAAATGACTCTGCCTACACATATTTTAAAAAAATGTTCTCATTTTCCTCTATTAAAAATGAGCTGATGGAGGACGAAAAGTATGGAGGACTGTACGTGCCACTTAAAATAAAATGAAGACATCAATCACCAATCTATTAATTCAAAAATTAAAATAGATAGATAGATAAATCATGTTTCAAATTATGACATATTTTAAACAGTTATGTTAAAAAATGTAGTTAAATGTAACAAATAATATAAATCATTTTAAATGCAATCTAACCTGGAAGTTACCATTAATCTAGTCTCAGCCTCAGACATCACATTCATGGAACGTTGGCTGAATGAATAAGTCGCACAAAATGGGAAACACTTTGGGAGTTCTTCAAGTCGTCATCCGATTGGTTAAATTCTACAGGCTTTCCGTATTCTTTAATGGTCCATCTGGAAACAAAACCGTTGTGATGTCAAACCCACAAGTTTACAACTGTGACATTTTCCCTGAAATTTTGAGTTAGAATAGTTTCCAAGAGTGTGGTTTTAAACACATCGAGGCTGTAAAAGCAGACTATTGAGTAGACATGTTTTCCTGTTTAGCGTGATGGTGCCTAATGTCCCCGAAAGCCTCTGTAGTCTCATTTAGCCACTTGTTAGCAACCGCCATTTTCAAGACAAGTAAAAGCTTTAAAAAATGTCACGAGGGGGTATTACTGGTGTATTGTATGTCATAGAATAACACAGGAAAATATTTTGAGCTTGTGTTCACCGCAGACCTTATTTGAGGCATTAAAACAAAAACCTATTCAACATTTAGTTTAATTGAACATTTTAAACATCAATTAAATGTAAAAGGTCTACTTTAAAAAAAAAAAAAATGAAAGGTCATTTTCCTTTATATTGTCATTTTAATTTATATATTTTATTACTATTATGATTTTATTTTTAAGTGGCATTCATAGTCCTCCACGTGATCTGACACTGTGAAAAAAAATCACTATCGCCCTATCACTCTCTATTTCAGCTGAAGTACTCGTGTATTTACTGTGGACCAGGCTTATACATTGTCTAACTGCTCAGTTTTGCCTCTGGCTGAAGTCACCCCCTCATTTTCCCTTTTAAAGATCAGCTCAAACACAAATGGCTTTGTTCTTCAGACTTGTTTTTTTCCTCAGGCATGTAGTGTGGTCATGCTGTAAACTGCACCGCTGATCATGGACTCTCAGCAGTCCCGCCCTAAATATGTTGCCTTTTCAAAATCCCTACTGTGTTTTGGTACAAGTGTCAAATAGTATGGAAAATATTACGTGTAGCCCTTACATTTTTGTTTTGGACGTTTTGAACAACGTATAGGTTAACCAACAGTTCAAGCATCCATATTCTCTTACCAAAAGCTGTCCTGTGAGTACTTGTAGTTCACAGCCCACCATGTTATGGACATCAGAACTGGTACTGATTACTTCTGATTGCTCTTCACATCAGTCGTTCCTTAGTTTGACCTCAGGGACTTCTTTTCGGAGCCTGCAAGGTGCTAGCACCCATCCTCGGGCTGAAGAATCAAGCCTGCTCCACAGAGAGGAAGAATGAGCCATCATTCACTTGCCTTTAATGTAGCATAGAGTTTGTTTCTTCACTCAGTTTAAGTGCACTTAACGACACTGTGCTTTGCATTGTCCTATGCAATAGTTTGTATACTGTAATGCTAATGAGAAGACCAGTTTTCAGTCGCTGGTTGAAAGAGCTATAACTTGAACTCAGTCTTGAACTCAACTGTAAACTTCTATTTAATATTTTTAATGTTTTTTTCTTTAAATTTCATGTATTGATTTATATGCTTAAGAAACATGACAGCTTTCTTTGCCAAAACTAAAAATGTGTTGTAAATATACACAGAGTAATTAAAGCTTGTGATAAAACTTTAGAATTGTCTTTGAAATATTCATTCATGAAAGTACTCACAAGTTTTTTCAATACCTGGAGGTCCACTGTCATGCCAAAAACTGCTTTTGTGAAGCAACATCCTACCCAGCAAACACAGAACGTTCCCCTAACGTTAGTTTTTGGTTCCCGTTTGAATATTATTTTGGGAACCAAATACTAACATTAGGGAAACGTTCTTCTTAGATTATTTTTTTTTTGTAACCATAAAATAACGTTCCCAGAACGTCGCATGGTGGTTATTATTAAATAATCTAAAAATAAAAATATAATAATAATTCGTTATATTTATATAGCACTTTTCTGGGTACTCAAAGTGCTTTACATTGTGAGGGGGATCTACTTATAATAACTTATAGAGAACGTTCCCTAATGGTTAGTTTTAGGTTATTTTTTTGCAACCAAAAACTAACGTTCTGGGAACGTTCTACAAACCAAAAACTAACGTTCTATTTCCGTTAAGAAAACTTTCCTGGCTAACCAAAAACAAACCATAAAAATTAACGTTCTGGGAACCAAAAACTAACGTTCCCAGAACTTTCTGGGAACCAAAAACTAACGTTCTCAGAACGTTCTGGAAACCAAGAATTGTTAGTAAGGTATCGGCTAATATTGCTTGCAGTTAAATATTCGTTTTGGATTTATGTAGCCTACTTTTTCAATGATGTCAAGGCTATTTGCAACTGAAAAGTGAAATGCTTCCGGTGGCATCCACGGTTAGGGTTGCCACCTTCAGCGAGCCAAAATAAGGGACACCCATTCACGACACCCATTTTTTTTTTACATTTAATTAGGACTACGTTTAATCTAAATGATTTAGCATTTTTAAAACTTTTTAAAATGTCAAATTGTATATCACATATATGCTTATTTATTATGTATATATTTATGATTAATATAAATGAGAAATTAATAAATAGGGTCTAACATGAATTATAATCTATTAATTGATCTGTCTAATAATGTCTAAAATATAATAATTATGTCTATCAAGCTTTAACAGACTATCCAGATTTTAATAAAACAATAGAGTTATGCCTTTAAAAGATGTGTCTGTCACTAAAAGTATGGTTCACCCAAAAATGAAAATTCTGTCATAATTTAACTAGGTTGTTCTAAACCTGCAAGTTCTTTCTTCTGTTGAACACAAAAGAAGATACTTTGAAGAATGTGGGAAACTAAACAGCTGCTGGTCCTCAGTAACTTTCATAGTAGAGAAAAAATACTATCAGAGTCATTGGGGACCAAAAACTTATTGGTTACCCACATTCTTCAAAGTATTTTCTTTTATATTCAACAGAAGAAAGAAATTATTACAGGTTTGGAACAACTTGTGGGTGTGTAAACGATGACAAAATGTTCATTTTTGGGTGAACTATCCCTTTAAGTCAGACAGTCCACCGTGAGCAAATGCTTCTCTGCAAACTGCGCGTTCATCATTAGTTACTGGACACACCCATTGATAACTTTCCCATTCGATGCGCAGGTTTAGCGCATGCAGCGCTCGCGTGAAAGGGCTTTAACGGCGCGCGATCAGGCGACTCCATCATCGCCATGGAAACAAAGACGCCAAGATGAGCTTCTCTAACTTCTTATGAAATTGATTTCATTATAATTGCTATTAGCATTATAAATGGGTGCAAAATACTTATTTGTTGATTCAGCTTGTTGCCCTTTCTAAAATACGGGACAAATCGCGTCCCGTATTGATTTGATACGGGACGCATCATTTTACCTTTAAATACGGGACGATTCCGTATTTTAAGGGACGGGTGGCAACCCTATCCACGGTGACATTATTTTACCTGTACAAAACAATCTGTTGTGCTAGTTTGTATTGTATTGTATTGTATATATTATTTTAATGTATTATCGTAATCATAAACACACTGCTTGGTAGCGCAGATAGTTTTACCGTTTACTCCACTTCTAGTTATTTAACTATAGCATCTAATGAACTGGAAATCTCCCACATTCAAATAAAATAGCTTGCGTTACTTCCGCGTTGCAAAATGAAGTGCGGAAGTTGACATCTCCACATAATAAGAATAATTTGGTCTTCATGGCTGTTTAACAGGTGTGTTTGTGAACCTTTGGCTTTGGGTAACGTTAACTTTTAAAATTGTGCGCAAACCAATGCCCCACCCTGTTACATACATTGCATACAAACAGCCTACTTAAATTCACCATGAATAGTTAGTAATAGCATGTGACTACTTTGAAAGCGATAATCGTGTCTCTTTTGATAATTGATGATAATAGTGCTCTGCTCTCCTCCAGGTTATGTTCGTCATGGCTGAAGAAGCGCTGAGACCAAGCAATTAATCATCAGTGTAGCTTTCAAAATAATTACTACACATATGCTTTTTGCAGACTTGCAGTGTACTTGTAGGCTGTTTTAAACTTGCTGTAAAACGGTGACATTTCCAAGACAGGACACCAAAAAACACCAGGACGTGTGGTCATCCTAATGTAAATCACTGGCCCCTAAATGGGTCCCTTACATCTGACAAATCTAGGCCTATTAAGATTATTTTTTTTTTAACGCATGCATTGTGTACAGTTTCTGTAGTCAAGCTTGATTTTGTCTTTAACATCTAAAAATGAAAATTCTGTCATTTCTGTCATCGTTTACTCACCCTAAAATGTCATTCCAAGCCTGTATGAATTTCTTTCTTCTGTTTAACATGAAATAAGATGTTTTGGGTAATCAAAGAGTTGTTGGTAGGCATTGACCTACCGTCAACTGTTTGATTATCCCAAATATCTTCTTTTGTGCTCAACAGAAAAAAGAAATTCATACAGGTTTGGAATGACAAGAGGGTGAGTAAATGACAACAGAAAATACATATCAAATCTTTAAGACCAATTATTACCCAGACTACCATACTCTTACTTATTCACCATATTAAATAGATGAAATAATACATATGAATACATCAAGCCACTTTTTTTTTTTTTTTTTTTTTTTGCAACAGAGTGAAACCATATTTTGTATCATTTTCTTAAAACACTGTCCCTCTCATTGCTTTAATAAATTCATTCCCCTGTATCACACTCATCTGAGCACTTGGAATGAGCCTTCTGCCACCTACTGGATTTAAACTGCACATTAATGCTCTTATTAATTTAACTTATATTTTCTCCTGTCAAAATTTATTTTTTGTATACTCTAATAATAATAATAGACATAAAGATGACACTAAGCCTCATGGGTTAATCAGATGAAACTGATACAGGTGTAGTTTTGGAAAAATAAAGATATTACACTGAAACTTACAAAAGCAATTAAGAAAAACAAAGCAGGCAAGCAAGTTTATCACAAAAAAAAACAGGTTTATTTAATATCTCTTTCTTTTTAAAATAATTAGATTTATTCTATTCATCAAACCCTTTCTTTTGAATTTTTTTACATATCAAACTTGGGCCATCATAAAACACACAATGAGCTTGGGAGAGTTAAAACAAGGAAGAGAGAGAAAGAGAGACACGTGATTAAGCCAAAAAAATAAAATATAATAAAATACATCCTCCTCGCATGTAAAATCCACAACCACGATTGTTGGGACTTCAAATAAAAGAAGAGAAGAAAAGGGGCTGAAGTCCCACGAGAACAACTAATGAGTTATAACTTGAAGTGCTTTTTAGTTCTAGCCTGCCCTGGCGGCTGGTATTTCAGAAGAGAGATTATGACCTACCGGATCAGTGTTTACCTACATAGGCCCTAAAAACCCCACCATAAGCAGGATTTCATTTCAAACACTCCATGAAAAGAAAGAAAAACCTTGTCTCGCTCAGCTCGGTCATGTAGACGACATCCACCCACCCTGAAATCAAAACGAACAGAGCCAAGCAGTGGAAATCTGGGTGGCCCATGAGAAGCTGTCCAGAATATTCTTCACGAAAAATGTGTGTCACTTAATGGTTTTAAAAACACTGGATGAGCTCTGAACACTGTGTGCCACTGAAATTCCACGAGTCCGAGCTTGATGTACTCTTGGTAACTACTGAATTTCCACATTGGAATTCCCAAGAGTCTCCACAGCAGACAGCATGAAACTATGACCATATCAGATGGTTCACAAGTTAAAAAAATAAAGGTCCTCAGAGAGGTTTGTCTTCTTTATTGAGCGAAGGTAACCACTGTAGCCGACTGCGGCCCATCTCACACATTAAGTTATGGACACCTGTCCATACTGTACAGTAAAGGACTGGGCCGATCATCCTGTAAAAGAAAAAAAATGCACACCACGGAGAGGATGTTCAATGTTTTTTTTTCTCTCTCCACTCCTGTTTTTCTTGTATTCACGTCATGGGTTTCTGGTTTGTGTCCCCTGAGTCGGGGGAGTCAAATTATGTCTAGATGGAAAATTCTCTCTTCATACGGGACCAAAAAAAAAAAAAAAAAAAAAAAAAAAAAAAAAAGATATGTGGTGGCGACGGAATCCTCGCATAAGACATCTTTAATTGCAGGGTGAGCACAGATCCCAAAGTCCCAGGGCACTTCCTTGAGAACAATATACTGACATGGAGACGCCGAACAATTTCTGAACTGAAAAGGTTTTTTAAAATATATCCTTTGACCATAGTTGATTATCATTTTACTATATTTTGTTTTTACAACAAGGAGTGCACATTAAGTCTCTCTTCAAATTTTCTGTTTTTTTCTTCTTCCTTTCAGTGTAGTAGTATGATACAGGAAAGAGGGAGAGGATTATTTACAGTGCTGTTGAAAGGGAGGAAATGAACGAGGGAGTGTGCGGTAAAGTACGCAGCATGAGAAGCAAATAGGGGGACGGGGTCCCTGTGGCAGAGTAAAAAGGGATTGGTTGGGGCCACACAGAAGGGCAGAGACGAGGTCCGTGTTAGGTAGGAATGACGCCGTCGCTGTTCTGGATGCCCCGTCTGAGCTCCAGCTCCTCCAACTTCCTCCACAGGTCCTCTCGATCCTTGTCCTTCTTCCTTTCCCTGAAGCAAAGAGAGGTAGAGGTTATCTGAGCCACTCTATAAACTGCAGGAGTTTACAACAATACATTGTTTGTTTCTTACCTTTGCCTGTCTGATTTGTAATTGGCGGCGAGTTCGTCAAACAAGGCGCTGTTCATCTCCATGAATGCTTTGAGCACATTGTAGATCAAAGCTGATATTGCCCTGATGGCGGAGAAAAGCAGACATGATGAACATCAAACCACTTTGTCAAAAATGCAGGAATGAGTGCAAAGAGTCAATACCAGTTAGACCATGCTTATTGATCAGACCTTCTGATCAAAAGGTTAATAACAATACACACTTTAAAAGTGATTTTTTTCCCCCAGTAGGGCTATATTCTATACATAAATGAACAAAAATGACAGTAAATACATTTATAATGTCACAGAAGATTTCTATTTCAAATAATTGCTTTTCATTTGAACTTTCTATTCAAAGTATCCAGGAAAAAAAAAAAATCTATGGTTTCCATAAACTATAACACAACTGTTTTCATCATTGATAATGTTTTAACTTTTGTGTATGTGTGTGTTGGTGAATTGTATGTGTATAATAATGATATGTATCATATGATATTCTCCTGAAAGGCTGCTGTTGTAAATAAGAATTTGTTCTTAAGTGACTTGCCTGGTTAAATAAAGGTTAAGAAGAAGAAACACTGATCAAATCAGCATATTAGTATGATTTTTGAAGGGCCATGCGACTGGAGTAATGATGCTGAAAATTCAGTATTGCATCACAGAAATAAATTACATTTTGTAAATATATTCAAACAGAAAATTTATTTTAAATAGTAGTATTTCACAATATTACTGTTCTCACTGCATTTGATCAAATAAATGCAGACTTGGTAAGCATAAAAAAAATCCTATTGAGCCCAAATTTTAAATGATAATATTAATTGTTTTTATCTAAAATAAAAGATACATATAAATAAATGACAATATAAAACTCACGGGTTCCAGTGCTCTTTGGAGATCCTGTAGAGACTGGCAAACATGATAGGCAGGATGACACTAGAGTTCTCCTCAATCAGACTCATGATATACTCATTGTTCCAGTAGTACAAGGCTCGTTCTGCCACCTGAAACAATATACAACCTCCATTTTAAACCATTTAAAATATTGTAATATCAGTAGTGTTCTACATAGGGATTTTAGGCTGTAGAACCTGAAGCTTTCACTTGCACTGAAAATTTACCCTAAAACTTGCTAGTGGAAGCACAGATGTTTGAGCAAAGTATGTCTTGATTTATATTTAACAGATCTTATGCCCAAAATGTTGTGATATTAATGATCAAACATGCTTACTAATCTTTACAATGGACTAGCATATGTGAGCAAATATGGAGCATTGTTTCTCTCACTAGATGAACAGAAAACTGAGAAACTGTTACGCTGCAGAGAAGGGAACTTGCTTTCGACTATTACAAGATATCACAAGGTTTGTGAAGAAGATTTAGGGTGGGGTATGTTTACCTGAAAATGGGGGCTGGACACACATCTAGAAATCTGTTTGAAGAGCGGCTGCTGGATCTTAACAAACTGAGTGGGCTCAATCACATCTAGAATCTCCTCCAACTCTCCAAGAAACATAACCTACAAAAGAAAACAATGCAGTGAAGGGTACAAAAACATTTAGGAAAAGCATGTAAAGCATGTAACATTAATAAGAGTTTAATTCTGAGATCAAGTCACAAAAAATGGACAATGGATTAACTTAACTTTCCATAAAATTAAGGCATTACCTCTTTTTGACTGCATGTTTTTGGCCAAAACTTCAACAAGCCTCCGATAACCTACAAAAAAACCCCAACGAAGCCAACTAGTGAAAATCCTTTAGAAACAAGCTGAAACAAGATGGAACTTGATTAAGAATGAGGAAGATAATGGTGACAAGGAACACTTACAGGTTCTGTTAACGTGGGATCTTTCTCAAGGAATTGTACAATACAATAGGCCAGCTACAAGAAGAGATGACTTCAGATTAACATGCATGCATTTCAAATGTTTCGATTCATAAACTGCCATAAACAAGCATGGAAACAAGGAATCTTTTTCTTCTGCCCCTGAAATGTTAGCGAGCAAGCACAGACATGTGTACAAGTTATCAAACAGCTGAGTGTCTGTACCTGGGCATGGAAGAGAGACAAGCTCCTCACTGTGTGCAGAGGCAGCAGCACTTTCACCAGGAACTGTTTGTGCTCAGCTTTGAGAGGAAGCGCAAAACCATTGATGATGCTGTAAAACCAGAGACATGTGAGACTTGACTACTGATCTGACATTGATAACCAAGAAAGAAACTGATAATATGCAGGAGACACAAACTTCTAAATGCCTCAGGACCGAAGACAGGGTGGAGTAAAATAAACCAGGAATGTGACCTCTGTGGGTCACCCTTCGTGTCCTTCCAAACTCTTTATTTCCTGATTTAAATTTCTCCACATCACTGCCAACCAAAGAAGGGGTCCTAAAATATGACATACCTTCCCAAAATCTCCAGCAGTTCAGCTACGCCATTGAAGTGCTCTGTCTCATATACAAAACTGTCAGGGCAGGAGAGGAAAAAAAAAAAAAAAAAGTTATCAGCTAAACTTAATATTTCATCTAGTATATTTGCAACAAAAACACTTACTTACCAAAGAAAAATGTTGTTGATTTGTTTGCGGATGAAGGCCCTGAGGCCAAGGAACTTTCCGTAGATTCTGTGCAGAACTGTCTTCAGGCAGTCCCTCTCTCGCGGGTCCTCGCTATCAAACAGCTCCAAGAGCTAGAAATTCACAAGACGAGTTATTAACTATATGAGCAATGTGTACGACTCTAAAATAAAAAGACATATTACCTTTCTTAATACACAGCTACTAAAATTGAAAGAAAACAAACAAACAAAAAAACTATTTGGAACTGGATATCATTGACAAAAGTTCAGTTCAACTGTACAGTTTAGTGGTAAATATTCAAAAAACATTTGACAGCAAAATGCCACTACTGACCAATCAGAATCAAATATTCAGGCTGCTATATCTGTGCTGCTTTACTGGCAATACTGGCTTCACTTGATTTATACTAGGATGAGAAGTCGAAGAACATTTCACAGACAATCACTCACCTGTAATACAAATTTCTGGTCGATGTATTTTTTGGCAACACTGGGCTGAAATTCCTGACTTTCCAAGAAGCGAATGAAGAACTCGTAAACGAGCTTAAGCGCAAAAGGAAGAGTGAGAGCGAGATCAGAAAACTTGTCCTTGAAAAGAAACCTTGCAATTATTTCAACCTTAAGACTTTTTAAAGCCCATATTGTTTCATTTTTTTTTTTTTTTACATTTTTGAACTTTGTTTTTACATGCATTACTTTTTTTAAAAAAAGGTGATTCATTCCTGTTTATTTGATGCTGGCTGTGGCTCTCTACCTGTAAGTGTGGCCATGAGGCCTCCAGCGTGGGCTCATCTTCTTCTGGGTCAAACTCATTACTGTCACTAGGTGGAAGAGTACGAAAAATATTGTAGGATACCTGTGACAAATGAAAACAGGGAACACTTGAAGTATCTCTGAATTATATAGGCATATAAACTAAATCACAGAAACTTTCCAATCACAGTGTGCTACTAATCTCACCATTTTGACCACCTCAGGGTAGGTCTGCTCAGTCAAGTAGCCCCGGCTGAGGGTGACGTAGTCCACCAGCTCATTGAGGGTGGACCGCTTATACTCTTTCATTTTGAGGTCAGACAGTGTGTCCATGAAGTCAAACAGAGTACAGCACTGCTGCAGTTTCTTGAGGAATAGCTCTGGTTGCTCCTGTGCAGAAACATCTAGACAGACAGAAAGAAAGAGTTCATGCAAAATAATCCATGGAGTACTAAAATTCCACAAATGGTTTACATCAACCTCCTTGACTTTCCTACTGTAATCTGCCTCATGTTTCAGGACTGTTGGTAGGAAGCCTAAAATATTTCACATATTAGCTTGGAGGTCCATCTGGCATTTGACCTCTAAATATTCCAGCTGACAGGGGCTTGAGTTTGAAAAGACATTCAAGACACAGTAATATATGTGCCTTGTAGTATGTGGCTTTACTGACAATATTTAAACACTTCACACAGACAGCATACGCTCCCCTTTAAAGCAAAGTTTTACATGTTAAAACAACTGTTTTACTGTTCATAAATGTATTTAGATACTGTGTGGATGTCAAAAGTGTAATATGTTCATCATTAATGTGATGAAACATAGGATAGCTGACGTTACATTTTTTTTTTTTAAACTGTACGAAAATATTAAAGATGCATTAAATTGACCAAAAGTGATAGTAATAACCATTACAATGTTTTCTATTACTCAAAGAATCCTGATGAAATGTATCACCGCTTCCACAAAATTAAGCAGCACAACGTTTCATCATTGATAAGAAATGTTGTTTCCAGTGTTGGGGGTAACGCATTACAAGTAACGCGAGTTACGTAATCAGAATACTTTTTCAAGTAACTAGTAAAGTAACGCATTACTTTTTAATTTACAAGAAAATATCTGAGTTACTTTTTCAAATAAGTAACGCCAGTTACTTTGTTTTCCCATTTATTGACTGACAAGTCTCCTGTCCCCATGTTGGAAGTACAGAGGCGTTGTATGAGCTGTGTGAACACAACGCTATCTCACGGCAATTCGTACGTATTTTACGAGGTGGCTAATTCGTACGACCTCACTCGTACGATTTAGTACGATTTGTCTAAACCCCAGTGACGGGTAGGTTTAGGGGCGGGGTTAGGTGTAGGTCATTCGTACAAATTCATACGAATTGGCAACTCGTAAAATACGTACGATTTGGCAAAAAACATATGAATTTGTACGAGTGAGGTCGTACGAATTCGTACGAATTAGCCACCTTGTAAAATATGTATGAATTTCCGTGAGATCGGGCTGGTGAACATGATGTTATTGTAGTTCTAGACTAAATGTCAACATGTATTAATTCATCTCACTCGCAAAAAACAGATTTAGTATTCCTTAAAAAGAATTAAAACAGTGAAATGCAAACTCAGAATATGACTCAAACCTGCAATTATTAAATATGTTAAATAACACAAATGTATCTAATTCCATTTTATTAACCAATGTCTTTGCTGTTGACCTTTGATGATCCAGTTCAACCATACTTATAAGCAAAAATGAGTTTAGATAAACTAACAATTGTTTTTTTTATTGCTGAAGAGTGTTGAACCTTCTTCTCCTGCATTCTACTGTACAGACGTGAATTTACTTTTCCTTCAACCTGAGGTTTATTCATTACACCTTTTGGTGTGAAAGGGCTTTTACATGTGCTATAAATAGAACTTCTTATATTAAACAAACAATCAAGCCCTGTTCATATTTAAAAAGTAACGTGAAAGTAGCACAAAAGTAACGTAACGCATTACTTTCCATAAAAAGTAACTAAGTAACGTAATTAGTTACTTTTTCCGGGGAGTAATGCAATATTGTAATGCATTACTTTTAAAAGTAACTTTCCCCAACACTGGTTGTTTCTTGAGAACCAAATCAGCATATCAGAATGATTTCCGAAGAATCATGTGACACTGAAGACTGAAGTAATAATGCTGAAAAAGAATTCAATTTTAAAATATATTTCAAATAAAATAAAAACTACTTTTATATATAAATAGAAAACAGTTATTTTAAATTGTAATATTTCACAATATTAATGTGGTTATCTTCAAATAAATAACAGGTAAGCATGAGAGACATAAAAATGGGACATGACACAGACTTAACGGAACAATCCCATCTTGAAAATTGAGACTTTTCTTTCATTTGGTCACACAGCGACAGTTTGTCCGCATTCAGTGTGTCGCTTTCCTTTTTTGTTGTTAGAGTGCAACCAACCTTATCAGCTCTATCAGACCAATAAAACTAGCTCAAAGCACTCTGACATCAACCACTGACTTCATCTGACGACGTAAAAACAGCTTACCTTTCAGCAGAGGCAGCTGTACCAGCTCTATGGGCTTGTCCTGAGATCTGAACTGGGATGAGCTCTGCGCTCGCTTCTGCCTGGCTTTCCTGACAGACTTCCTGGAGAAGCCGTCCACCTTGTCCACCGACGGGGCTGTGGTGGCTGCTGAAGACATAGCCCTGTGCCAGAGAGAGTTCATGGGCAACAAAGAAAGAGGAAAACAGTACAGTCAGGGATAATGTGCAGAAAACCACTGAGATTTTGAAGTGTGCATCCAATGGACACTTTACTATCCCATGAGGCCACGGGAGAGGAGTTGTGAATGGCAGTGAAGACACATTCAGATGCCTGGCTTTACTGAGCAGTAGAATATTCAATCTAAATGACAAAAGCAAATGAGCTTTCTATGGAGGAAGCATCTTAAGGCATCATAGACACGCTCTAGATGAAAAGTCTGTTACGAATTAAAATCCTCACCCAGTCATGATCAGGACAGACGTGCACTCGAGCCCTCAAACTCTACCTGCTTTGGCCTTTCAAATTCAATGTTAGTCAACAGCAGTGGGCCATTACAGGTTCAACTGAACTTATGCTGGTGTCCCTGAGGCTTGTCAGCCTTACGTAAGGGCTCAAAACACACCCACAGGAATACCATGCACTGTGATTACCATGGGACGGAGGGGACAGGAAGTGATCAGGGCTTTAGTACTCCTCCCAGGCAGAGCAGGAAGTGGAGGAGTGGCAGAAGGAGGTGGGGACTTCACAGTGTACACGTGTTTAGCAAGGCCATATCTCCACTAAAATGAGGAGTAGCGTGTATCGTTGGACAAAATGAGCGACAAAAAAAAAAAAAAACAACAACAACAAAACAAAAAAACAGAAAAACAATAAGAAACCAAACAATGAAAAAAAGAGAGAAAAAAAAAAACTAAATAAATATTAAAATACATTAAAAACAAAAACAAAAAGCAAAACAAAACAAAACCTCAAACAAAAATCATAAACAATAACAAAAATAAAACAAAAAACAAAAACAAAAAACACTAAATAAAACATTAAATGAATATTAAAATAAATATCAAAAACAAAAACAAAAAGCAAGACAAAAATATAAAAAAAACACGCAAACAATAACAAAAATAAAACAAAACAAAAAACAAGAACAAAGCTCAAACCATAAAACAAGGGGGGGGGGGAACGATACCAAAACTAAACAAAAACCAAAACAAAACGAATTGGAAATCACACTGGTTCTACCATGCTATGTTTTTAAATACTTAAAAAGACTGCAATGAAAATCATTCATCCTGAATAAGAACCAGCTCTTGGTTCCCAACCCACCATCATTTCAGCTAAAATGTTAACATCCTCCTGACACTTTGCTATGGTAGGAGCCGGATGAGAGTAACAGACAGCTGATTAATTTCACAGCAGGCGCAGATACTTTGTTCTCCAGAGAGTATATACATGGGGTCTATGGATGTGACCTTCTGTTCTGCCCTGTGTCCTACATTTGGACACACATCAATTTCAGATCCAGACTACCAAAAAGAAAACTAACTGAAGACCAGAAAAAAGGGGGGCAATTAGTGTATCATCAGTTTATAAATACTCAATGGATTAGAAATTAAAACACATTAATTAATTAACATTAATAAGATTAAAATTAGCAACCATAATCCACACTACAATATTTTTAATCCACACTACAATGCAAACAAATGCATTACAATGTAAAGGCTTTTCACTTATTTAAATGACTCTACAGTATATTACTGTATTACTGACCTGAACCTTCACTGGCTCAAAGTTAATGATCTATGGCCTTTCGCTTTCTTCTGGATTCCTGCAAAGGGTGTTGGCTAACAGAGAGACCTCACAGTTACGGTTACCATGCAAATCCAAGTGCTGTCATTATGACAACTCACATCACTATCACCAGAGTCCTCCAACAATGACAAGCAAACATTATCTACCAATTAAAAACCTCTTATCTGTTGACAAGAAAGAAGAGGACTCGTCTGAAAGCTAGTGTAATGAAGACATAAAATATTCCCTTACGTCTACTTATCTGGTAGGTTGAAAGTTCGCATTATTACATATGCTCCGCCCTGGCCTGATATTGCTTGTGTTTCTTATCTACCTGTGTTGAATCTTCAGATTTGCCGCCTTTAAAATTGTTAAAATAAAAGGACTAATTTGCACAAAAACATAAAACATGTTTTGCATATCTAGTGGCTATGATAAGCAATTGCCGCTGGGTATACATCTAATTTTTTGATTTCTTGGGTTTACTAATAGAACATTTAGTAGATAAGCTTAACTCAGTGAAAAAGGTCCACTTAAAAAGTATTGTATTTCAAATGTTCAATAACACAACCAAATGCATTCATTTTATGTAGTCAAACACTACTCATGCAACCCAATATAGACTTAAGTCATTTTACATAAGACAAATGCCCTTGGCATCTAAAAAAATTATGGCTAATTGTGTAACATACAAAGCAAAAGGGAACAGCCTCCAAAACGAAAGGCCATGACATACATTTAAGCAAGATCTTATGCCTAATAAACACTCTTTGCTAATAAATTTCACAACTGCGTGTGTAACTGTCAGTTATCGGGCTGATAAATGTGAGGCTGTCATAACACCAGTCATAAACCAAAAGGACTTTGGAGGCAAAGCCACACCATGTAGGGAAGTGTTTCTGCCATCCTTACTGCTGCTTGTGAATTGAAAAACAAGTCATTTAAGAAAAGTTACATTTAACATTAATGTCAACCCAAACTATAATACAGAAGTTCACCAATCTGAAATTATTCATAACATCAACTCAACTTTAGATACTGACAAGTTTTCAGCGATCTGTTTTTTCATATGGATGCCTTACCAAAACAGAGATGAACTTAACACCACGAGACCCTTACGTAAAAGTGAGCTTTGAAGAACACCCGAATGCTTTTCCATTCTGCAGATGTGTTTACATTATGGTGGCTCTAATATGGCCCTAGACGGCCTGCCAGTACGAGCCTTGGATTTAAAGTGCTGAGAAACAAAGCACTGCACACTTAACCACGGTCCAGGATTTATTCCCCATTCATCTAACAGTATTATAAATCAGCGCTCAAGATACCAAGTTGTTTATTGGACGTTCAAGGTTTTACACGTACAAGGCCTTAGCATACATCGGTAAGAGAAGGACTGTGATAATGTTTAAGTCCATTAAATGAACGTAAAATGTAAGCTCACCTTCTTCATAGACTGAACTATAAAACTTCTCACGACTCACGCCATGTCAAGCGAGGAAATCGAAACTGGACAGTCAGGACTTGGACTTGGCTGTTCTAAAGCGTGAAATGTCATCTACTGAAGCTGTTTGGTTATACATTTACTTAAGAGTGTAGGATCATTGCTGTACAACATGACCCACATTCAGTTAAGCTTCGGCTCACAAACGGACACCTTGACGTCCTCACAACCTCCAGTAAAACACCCAGGCAAAATACAGAATTTGTTTTGTTGCAACTGTGCAAAGTTGTCCTGTTTTTAGAGGCGGCAAAGGAGCTCCAAAATATTACACCCCCTTACATCACGAACAGGATGTGGACACTGCTGATTTTTTTTTTTCTCCAGACAGCTGCAGTGCAAAGAGCATTTTCTAGGTGGTTGATTTGCTACACAAACTGATGTGTTTACATATCCTGAAGTGTCCTGCTGGGGTTTTGTAATCTACAAATTTTAAACCTCTCTTTTGGAGTTCGTTTAGATGGGTCAAAAAAATAAATTAAAAAAAAAATCTATGTTTCTATGCCTGACCACCACCATGCTCCTATTTTTAGAGGGGACTAGTGGCAGTTCTCATCCACTGTGTTTTTTTTGGGGGGTTAATTTAAAACATGACTCAAAAAAAAAAAAAAAAAACTGCAACTTGTTGCACCATTTCTGTAAAAAAAGAAGAAGAAGAAAAAAAA
>JAFVLL020015154.1:0-10693 GCA_021397915.2 Tor tambroides | reverse complement strand
TGGTAGAGAAATGAACATTCAATTCACGGGCAACAGCTCTGGTGGACATTCCTGCAGTCAGCATGCCAATTGCACGCTCCCTCAAAATTTGCGACATCTGTGGCATTGTGCTGTGTGATAAAACTGCACATTTTAGAGTGGCCTTTTATTGTGGCCAGCCTAAGGCACACCTGTGCAATAACCATGCTGTCTAATCAGCATCTTGATATGCCACACCTGTGAGGTGGATGGATTATCTCGGCAAAGGAGAAGTGCTCACTAACACAGATTTAGACAGATTTGTGAACAAAATTTGAGAGAAATAGGCCTTGTGTGTACATAGAAAAAGTCTTAGATCTTTGAGTTCAGCTCATGAAAAATGGGGTCAAAAACAAAAGTGTTGCTTTTATAATTTTGGTCAGTGTAAATAGGTCTAGTCTTAAAAGGATAGTTCACCCAAAAATGAAAAACGTTGTTTATGCTGTTTATGCTTTGATCTGAACTTAAACAACGCATCCGCGTACTTGCATACGTTGCAACTACAAAATGGCACACAAAAAGTATTCTCATAGCTTTGTAAAGTTACGGTTAAACCACTGATGTCACATGGATTATTTTAACGATCTCCTTGCTATGTTTCTGAGCCTTGATCGTGTTAGGATCCTTGCTGGCTATAGAGGGTCAGAGAGCTCTCGGAATGCATCAAAAATATCTTAATTTGTAAGTCTTACAGGTTTTGAACGACCAGAAGGTGAGTAATTAATGACAGAATTTTCATTTTTGGGTGAACTCTCTCTTTAATTAGTCTAAAAAATAATTAAAATTTTTGTTTGAATTAATAGATTCATAACATATTCCTTTATTTTATATGTAAGTGTCACTCCTAGTCCTCCTCAGGAATATGACCTGGACAAGTTTTTGATATGTTTCTTGTGATTCATCCCATTAGAATAGTTAAAGAATCATTTCAGAAGTTTCTGTAAGTAGCTGTGAACAGCCTCACTCATCTTGTTTTCACGTTCGCACACACAGAGTGACGGTGTGGAACAGACTAACTACCTCGCCCAACACTACTGCCAAGAGGCCATTCGGCAGATCAGCCGTCTGCGGCCGTCGACAGAGCGAGACGCGCTCATCCGACTGACCGAGCTGGTGCTGCGCAGGGACAAGTGAGCCTGGACGCAGAGCTCCACACTCAGGCAGCTACTCCTCTGCAGGGCCCTGCTGCGAGACACGCGGGGCTTCAGAGATCAAAGAATCCAATTTACATGGTCACTGTAAGCTTTACCGTACTGTAATCGCAGTGCCCTGACCTCCGTTAACCTCTGCGTGAGGTGTTCTCCTGGTACAGAAGGACAAACTCTGAAATCATTGTAATTCCAGTTGTAGCACAGATGGAGGTGCTACCGTCACGTGTGTGTGTGTGTCTATGTAGATCCGTTACAGATGATCACTTAAACATCCGTCCACACTACGAAAGGCCGAACGTCTTTGATGTCGAAGATGTTCTTGTTAATGTACTTTTGCATCAAGTGCTTAATAACAACCAAGGCCTTAAACCTCACTGGCTATTTACTCAAATTAAAAAAAGTATTTTTTGAAGTAAACATCCTGTTTGACTCTTATTTTCCCATCTTGTCCCTATTGGGGGAAAAAAATGGAACATTACATAAAATTGACACTGAAATGTATGCAACGTTTCATTTTTGGAAAAAAAAAACATTTATTTTAACCTAGCAATTCTATTTAGAAGTATTGTGTGGGACTTTTTATAAACAAGCCTAAAATACACCAGGACTCTTATTTTAAAATGTCTAGGTTTTATACTTTATATACTTGATGTTTCATATATCGTTTAATGAAATTATAGCTTTTTAAAGTTTAATAACATTAGGCTGTTTTATGATTGCTATTTTTTAATTAGGATGTTTTTTGTACAATTTAAGATATTGAAGACTCTTTATGACCTTAAATTTCATAAAACTTAGGGATAAAGCTATTTTTTTGGCCACTAACCAAAAAATTAGTTATAATAATAATAATGTATGGTAGATGTAAATTGTGAGTCTGGCTCTACATTAATTTAAAAAAAGGTAACATGGCCGGAAATGTAAATTAACAGACGCACATTTTACATAGAATGATTTATTATAAAAGACTGTACAATTAAATTTCAATTAACATATTATAAATACAAATTCTGGGCTGAGACGAGCTTCAGCACAGATGGAATTCAGCTGGAACACTTCAAATGTTTCAGTATGACAAAAAAACGTCTCAAAGCATTAGCTTTGAACACTTGAAATGACTGACAATGGTCAGATGTAGATTAATGAAATCTGTGTCAGACAGTATGACTCCTAAAACAGCTCAAAGACTGGAAATAGATGAAAAATTTAAAAAGGAGGAATTAATGCCAGACCTGAGTTGAGTAACTAGTTCAGATCTCAAGATCGTGATTCTGATACTCCTCAGTTCATTGTTCAATGAGCCAACCACACTATTGATACTGTAAAATAATGTGGCAAGAAAAAAAAAAAAAAAGCCCAGCATTGTAAGAATTGTGATTTGTATAGAGACCTTTAGATACTTTACAGACTAAATATTAAAGCTATCTACACACAATTCATGTTTGTTCATTGTAGAAAATACTTTAGTCGTTGTGGCATTAACTAAAAATATTCAAATGGAGGGAGAGAATTTGTTGAGTCTTTGGGAAAAAAGAAAAAAAAAAAGTTCTGTGCTTTGCATTTATTATTACATTTATTTATATAAAAAAAAAATCAATATTAAACTAAAAATTAGAGCATAAATAAGTAGTCTACAAATGCCTATATTAAAAAAAAAAAAAAAAAAAGTGTACTGTAAATAATACAAAGATGAAAGCAGAATGGAATTTAACGTTTAGGTTACAATACATATTTCAATTTTGTATGCATGCTTTACGTTAAGATTTTGATACACTTTGGGGCAATGACATGGTGCTTTATGATAAAACACTAAAATGAATTAGTTCATAAGATGAGTGATTTTTTTTCCATCCAAAATGTCCAAACAAAAGCGAATGGAGAGAAGAGGTAAAGGAAATCAAATAAACGGCCGACTTTTAGTTGAAAATGTCATAAAAGCGGAGACAATCATCTACTTTACATGTTCACATGTTGTATTGACTGCTGAAGATACTGTGATTGACATTCACTATAGACACCCACAGGCTAACTTTCATTTTATGTACACTGCCTTCCTCCGAATAGTTGGTCATCCCATTAGCCCACATCCACCCATCACCACAAAGTAAAGTTCATCGATTTTCATGATTCGTCATTTGTGAGGAACAAACACTGAGCCGTGTGCTTGTGCACGGTCTATACTGTGGTCAAGATCTGATTGTTTGGGGTTGCTCTGAGGTCCGCTCCCTTCATTCGGCGTAGTGCATGATGGACTCCACGTAGTTTCCGGGAAACAGACCAGTGACGCCGTTGGAAACGCCTTCGAACCAGCCGTCGTCATTCTTCTTGATGATGTAGATAATGGCTCCTTCCATGAAGCTCAGTTCATCATCCTTATCCTTGATGTAGTCGTAGATGGCAACCACTGCAAAGATAAAAGTCATGGGAAATATCAGTTACTAAACAATAAGCCACTTCAGACTCTGCACTATATTAAGGGTGTTCTTAGGCAACAACAATATGATAAAAGACACTAATGTTCAATAAAGAGCTTTATTATTATTATGCCATTTTATTTAATAGCATGTGACATATGTTTGCATTGATATTATTATTATTGATATACGCATCATAATAATTTAATTAAATACTGTATAAGATGTTATAACTAAATTAAATGTTACTACTACTAAAATATATAAATCATAAATCATTAAAAATTATGCTATTACATATAATAATAACAACAATTAAAATATTTTATATAAATTATATGGTAATTATTTCAATAAATATACATAGATGTTTATGAATAAATGTTCGTAAACTAGATGTCCTTAATATAATAATAATAATAATTATTATTATTAGGATTTAAATAATTGTTAATAATACATAATACTAAATAATATCTTTACAAATATAGTTACATATTAATAAATAAAATGTCAAATATACAAATGTTAATACATATAATATCATCAATAAAACTAAAATATAAATAGTTATGCTAATAAATAAAATGTTATGTATACATGTGTGTAAAAGGTAATCAAATAAATATACAAATAATGCTAATAAATAAAAACAGTTACATGTTAATAATAACATTTTAATTATGTGTATACAAATGTGTATGTGTGCATATAAATGTAACTTAAGAATAAATGTTAATAAATAAAATAAATATATAAACACCACCACCAATAAAAAATAAATAATAACAAAATGTCAATAAAAATGACAAATTACCTGTCAATAAAATGAAATAAAATACAATTTCAGTAGAGAAATAAAACTAAGTAGTATTCAGTGTTGATGTTTATAAAAAAAAAAAAAAAAAAAAACCATCACCTTTCTCAATGTAGGACTTGGGGGCCCAGTTTGGGTCTCCATCTGCATAGGGGTCACTGTAGTGCACTACAGCTGCCTCTTCATCTTCATAGTCGACTGGCGGAGGCGGCGGTGGAGGCGGAGCCTCGTCAAACATGGGCATGTCATCAGGGGGAGGAGGAGGGGGAGGAGTCGGGGTATCTGCAACTGACATCCAGCAAACACCACAGTCAGCTTCAGACACAATAAAACCACATGCTCCATGATGCAGAGCTGTGCTGGGCATGCCATCCAGCTGCTCACCGTGAACACATGCTCATGCACACTGGTTAGTAGACATGCATGAACAACAGGGAATTTGCAGAAACACTCGAGTCGTGTCTGCTGGAGAACATGCATCACGCACATCTATGGATCTAGGGAGATCCATAGATATCAATACTTACCAGACTAAAATGGAACAGAGTTGAGTTCAATATCAATAGACAGCAACACCATGAAATCATTCCTCAGTATATGACGTATTACACTCTACACACTCAAACTAGAAAAGGGTGCTTGCAGGTCCGCAGAAAATTTTGAAGAAAAAATAATTATAGATAAAATAGTTAAATGTTAAAATGCTAACTTGAGTTTGACAAACTTTTTTTGACAATATTTTAAACTTTTTAAAACTTCATTTCAGCTTTCTAAGTTTTCATATTTCCATTTTATATTGCTTTCTAAAGTCTGATGGGGAATCATTTGTTCGACTGACGGCAGAGTTATTATTGTTAAAACTACTAAAAATCAGTTTTGTTAACTAAAACGCTGAAATAAAATAGAATTAGATGAAAAAAAAAAAGAATTTAACACTTAAATGAGTTAGAAATGTTTCCTTATCCAATAGTTAAATTTTAGTTAAACTAGTTAAGCTATAAATAAAAAACATAAACAAACAAACAAATCTTACAAAGAAACTAACAAAAAAATGACAAAAGCACAACTACAAAAAAAAAAAAAAAAAAATTTACATTAAAATTCAATTTAAATGAAAACTGCACATATAAAAATTAAACCTAATTATAAAGATAAAATATTATAATATTAATAATACTAAAATAACACTGATTGACATCTTTTTTATTGTGTCTTATAAAGGTTTATACAATGTTAACAGTAGGTTAAAAATATTTTCCCCCTAATATTATTATTTTACATGTAATATTTAATTAATAATAATAATAATAATTATTATTATTATTATTACTATAATAAAATAATTACGTATAATTATTAAATTACACCAATTGTATATATGTAATTCTTAAAAAAAAAAAATATATATATATATATATATATATTATAATAATGACAACTAACCTTTTCTCACAAAATATAAATGTATTATATTTTAAAATATATAGCTGCTTTAATATTTGGGAGAACATAAAACCTAAATGAACTGTACTTGATGGAACTATCACTTCCTGTCTAAGAATAACAAGTTGATCCAAGTTCAGTCAAAGGACCTCAACAACAACTCATCACAATACCAGAATGCATCACGAGAGGGCAGCAAAAACCACTTTGTGCTTTTGTTATGACATCTTCTTAAAACGATCCATCTTTCCGAAAAATAAAGTCCACTCACATAGAGCATTTTTGTTGCAACTTGACAAGTTGTTCATGCGACCTTGTATTAAATACATGAGTGTCAGCGGAATGCGATTTAACCGATGCGGTTTTAACACTGGGCCCGTTAACAGCTTTCAATTCTTCCCATGATGCATCAGTGTGGTTTAGCCCTACCTAAAGCTTGCTGGGTATAAATCAAACGCAAAGCCATACACAAATGTAGCCCAATGAATGAACAGAAGAGTGTATAATATCACATACAGGGGAAGTCTATAAACGAGACACGCTTTATTGCCATTGAATACGTCTGAGATTAAATCCCAATGTAATCCAGATTGTAGAACAAGTGCAAATTAGAAAAAAAAAAAACAATGAGTGCCTTTCAAGGAATCTTTCTGCAAACAGTCTATTAAGCCTCTTTTAGGTTACATAAAGCAATACACACTTATGTAAATGTGTGACACACTTTTTTGCAGGCTTTAGACGTTAGGAAAGGCTTTATTGTAGTGTACTGTTTGAATCGTACGGAATGAACAATGGCAATACGCGTGCCCTCTTTGACCTGCAGAATGAACGATGTCTACTACAGCACAAACGGACGGATGGAAATGCAGACGAGGGCAGCATGCAGCAAACCTCTAACACATCCACATGCTGGGGTGAGAAACGTTGGGGAAAGGTGGCCGTCAGACTTACTGTTTTCCTGTACTCTGGCCACAAAACCTGTGAGCGGGATCTGTGGGGTGAGCTGAGGCATGGGTGGAGGAGGGGGGGCCATAGACACTGAACACAAGCACACCGCAAAGACAGAGAGGAAAGAGAGAAAAGCAGGAAGAGAAAAACATCAGTCCCACATGAGAAAGGTGGGGAATTATAATCTTATAGTAGTAGGAATCTTACAGATATAGAAAGACTGAAAATGACGTTCTCTCTGGATTTGATCTCAAATAACAGCAGTGTTCCCAGAACTTCTGACCAGTTCATTTTGACAGCATTTCTAGTTCTTCGTAATGGACTGGAAAAAGAATTTAAAGGATGAATGGAAAAGGATTTTAAATTATTTTATAGGGATAACTATTATATCACAATGAGTAATTTATTTCTGTGACTGTTTTAGTATCACTGAGATACTATTATAGTTTTTATATTTATATTTTATTTTCTGATTTTCTGATTTTATGTTAATTTTAGATATTTTTTTTGTTTTGGTTTTTTGCTAATTTTTTATGTCAATATAGTTTTTACTATTTTTAATTTCAGTTTTAGTTATTTTAGTACATCAAATGTTGCCTTGGGAATTTGCTGAAATAAAATAATTAAGTTTTTTATATTTTATTTCATTTCAGATAACATTTATTTTATTTCAAGATTTTATTTTATTATTATTTAACTTTAATAACTTTTTTTGTTTGTTTGTTTTTAATGGTTTTAGATTTAACTATAATAGCCCTGGCTGGTGAAATATTGTAGTTAAGCATTATATTTTCAATTTTGCATAACTAGACATTTATCATTAGAAATTCCCATTAAAGATTGTATTCATTTCCACGTTGATTTCAGGTTTGACTGCTCCAATTTAAAATATTGAAACAAACAAACAACTGAACTAAAATGTCCAGTTTCGAGAAAAAAAAAAAAAATTGAATAATTTAAGTAAATAAATAAATGTGAAAGGCCTTTACAGTGAAAAAAGGCAAAACACTTTAAATATTTTCTTTTTATTGCAAATAATAATAATAATAATAAATTTAATTTAAATGTAATTTATTCCTGTAATGGCAAAACTGAATTTTCTTGCTGCTCAAGAAGTTCTTAATATTTTTGTGGAAACAGTAAAGCATTTTTTTTTTCAAGATATTAAATATATCATTATAAATATTTACTGTCACTTTTGATTTCTTTTTATCCTTGCTGAAAAAAAAGTATCATTTTCTTAAGGAAAAAAAAGAGACTGTTCTGACCTCAAATGTTTAAACATCACCATCAATAAAAATATTTCTTTTTTTACATTCCACGGTGTGACAGATGATTTTAATTAGATGTGTGAAGATCACATGGCCAGTTTGTTAAAATCAATAGGCTCTTTTTCCATGAATGTTGTGTTTCAGTTATACTCTCTCATTCAGATGCCGATATGATGCTTATTCACTCTAATGCTTCTGGGCATCTGACAGTGAGATTTAAAATCTCAGCTTTAATGCGTAGATGACAATAAATCTCCATTCATAAGCAGGTGGCCACCGGCCCAGTGCTCTCACTACTCATAAATCTGAGGCTTTTGCGGTCTTAATGACATTAGTGTGTACGGCCGCACACCTGTGGGAAGAGACAGGCTGTTCCCTTCATCGCAGACAGGATGCGCCTAAAAATACCCGGGTATTATGACGCTTAGATATGGCTTTCACCAAGCTGGGGCTGAATTTAAAGGAATGAAACTGTCACGAAGGAACTCCAGATGTGATTAAATTGGCTGTGAGTTTGTACATGTCTGTATATTCGTGCGTCATTCTCCGTCTCTTACTTGCGTTTGTGCCCCCGTTAACGTGCGGCTGCTGCAGGGAGAACTGGGAAGAGACGGACGGCGCTCGGCGGTATGTACCCGTGGCAGAAACCATGGAGACGGAAGTGGTGGTGGAGTTGTGTCGGGAGATCTGCCGAGATATCGTGCCGAACTGCGACATGGGGATGGGCCCAAGACCTGGCCCAGCAGCCACAGCTGTTAGTACCAGAGAAGAAGGTACAAAAGACAAGAGAAAATCCAGAAGAGGGCGGTGAATGACATACATACAAGCAAGGAAAGCTTCCCAAGATTTAATAGTTTTACTAATAGGCGAACTAAGAGTGAATCTAACAAAACATGTCAAGCACATTTCCAGGTCATATTTCATACACTTTTGGAGGGGAAAAAAAAACAAAAAAACAGTGAACCTTTTTTGCCCTCATGGCATTATTTTTACAAAACAAACAAACAAACAAACATTTATGCTGCTTTTCATTAAAAAAAAAAAACATCACTGTATTAGTTTTTTGATTACTATGATACAGTAAAATGACGTTACATTATATAACAGCAACGACAATTTAATGAAAATCTTCAACGAGAAACTCAAAAATAAAACAGCCAGACAGTAGTGAGACTCTGGAAGACAATACTTCTAATTTTCTTTAAAATATTATCACAGTCAAAAAAAGAGAGAAAAAAAAACAAACAAAAAAAAAAGTAGTGGTTCTAAAACAGGCTACAAGCAAAATAATGTTAAATTAAATTTATATATTTTAATATTCATTTATTATATTATAGAATTTCTCTGTTGATTTTGAGCATACATAAATAAATAAATAAATAAATAATAAATTTAAAAAAAATATAATAATATATATACACATATACATACACAATGACGGCAATTGCGACTTTTTAATCGCACAACTCTGACTTTGTTTGTCAGAGTTGTGAGCTCATATCCTGCAATTCTGAATTTTGAAAGAAAAAAAAAGTCAGAGATGTAAACAGAGAATGGTGAGGGGAAAAAAAAGTATGTGACAAGTCACTTTTTTTTTTTTTTCAATATAAATATGACCTGGACATGTTTCACCAGATTCACAAAGATAACCTGGGTGTGAGAAACCCAACCTCAGATGAAAACAACACGACCTGCAATAAAATGCACAAAGTTAGAAAAGGCCCTGAGCAAAAAGTACCAGGTTTTTGATTTATTTATGTGAGTTGTAGTTGTAGTATAGTCCTGCGTATGTTTACACCGCCAGGGGAGATGGGATTTCCTCTATAGGGAGATTTCCTGTTGACAGCGACAGATAACTGGGAAGCCCTAGAGAGACACGGTCTCCCTGATAATGATGGCCGGAACCAAGCGAAAAACAAACACTTTGGACAAACATCACTGTGGCATCACAAGCCTTCACCAGTGACATATGATATAAACACAACACAAACACCTCATTCCAGCTGTGTCCTGATGGAGCCAGTGAAACCTCCTGTTCTAATGAACAGAATTATGGGATGTTGATTGATACTGTATATCATCACATGTAATATAATCGTGTGTAAATACACATGTAATATGTACTGGGTTACATAACATTGGGAAGATGCAAAGCAAAAGGAAAACAGTGGCTCTTTCAAAAGAACTTGTAGTGAAGAAGTCTCTGACTCACCAACACAAAGATAGATTTTTAAAGGTGGTTGCTAAGGTGTTGCTATGCAGTTTTTAAGATATTCTGCATTATTCAAAAGAGCCCAAGTTTCTATGATATGTTGGATTCCAGATGCAGTTTGAGTTTCTCCATGTCAAGGAATAGTCACATTACTGAAAAATTCTGTGAAATTTTGCGTGCAAAGACTATTGTCAATAGTGTAGTGATGTATAAAGCACCATTTCTAAAATAAGAAATTTTACCTATAGGAGCTTGTTTCCACCACTGAATAAAAGTAAAACATTAATAATTTAATAAAAAAAATATTACAAATTAATCGTAATGGCAACTTTTTATCTCACAGTTCTGACGTTTTTTTTTCTCAAAGTTGATATAAACTCGCAATTGTGACTTTTTTTTTTTTTTTTTTTTCAAGATAT
>JAFVLL020015152.1:15000-77828 GCA_021397915.2 Tor tambroides | reverse complement strand
GAAAGAGCTTTTTTTTTTTTTTTTTTTGCTATTTTTGGCTGAATAATTTTGGTTGCTGAACATTTGGTGCATATCTCTATTTGAGGTGTCACTGTCCCACAGCAAAATGGAAAACGATTTGGAGCTTTGTTCTAATGTTTAATAAATGGCTCTGAATGTACCTGTCGCAGAAGGAAGGCGACCACATCGGTGGATTCCCAGTATGAAGCGTGGAACAGATGAGGCAGAGCCACAGTAGGGAATGCTGTCAGGACGTCCGGACAGTACAGAGAGTAATCCAACCGCTTAGATCCCCACCAGCTGCTGGAAACTATTACACACACACACAAAACACTATTTGTATATGGTTTAATTAAACTATACACTACAGTTCACAATTGTTTGAAATCAGTAAGATTTCTTTAAATATTAAAGAACCACATTAGTGTAAAGCAGGTACCTGGCAAACACATAACTTTAACTTATTACTGGGAGTTTTTACAGTGTTGTGCATTATAACCAATCATACACGATTCTGTTGCGCTTAGGAATGCAATGGCCAATCAGAGGCGTTCAGAAGAGTCATCGCTGAATCTCAGTTTTGTTGAGACAATTTCGGATCCTCATGAATTCTCTCATCATAAACAACAAAGTGCAGATGTACGTATAATGTAAGTAA
This sequence comes from Tor tambroides, assembly GCA_021397915.2. Lineage (NCBI taxonomy): Eukaryota > Metazoa > Chordata > Actinopteri > Cypriniformes > Cyprinidae > Tor > Tor tambroides. Next base: position 77,170 of record JAFVLL020015152.1, on the reverse strand, counting down.
GAGATTCATTTCACAGTGTAGACAGCTTCAGAGATAACTTTTTTTTTGAGAGCGCTTAAACTCGCGATAGATCAAAGTTAGTGATAATGTTCTTCGCTTGCTTTCTGTATACAATTTATTCAATGTATACATTATTTGAATAACCTTGGAAATGAAATGTTATAATTATCAATTTCTAATGTTTTTATTAAATTGTAATAATGCTAAATACAAATTCAGTCCAATAATAAAAATATTTTATTAGCCTACATGACACCCATATCCGGATCTTGCCTAAAAAGATGTTTGTAGTAAATAAATTTGGCTGCTTTTAGCCTTACCCTGGAGTTGGTTCACCCTCTGCCTATGGCAGGGTTTATAATGTGTTTCCCCACTTTTAAGACCATTTTTATGCCCTTGTATAAAACAAAAAACATAATAGAGAATAATGCTAAACATTATGGCACAATTACCTCTACTGTACCAGTATATATATATCTCGTTAGAGACAGACATATCTTGTAAGAATAAAGCAGTGTCAATAAAACTGCCATGTTTTGGACTAATAACTGCCATTATGTCCTTTCTCTGCAGCTGAGATATGATCTACTTGAACAGAGTTAAATACACTGCAGCAGGCCTTTTGGGAGCACAGAGAGCCCTTAACACTGCATTGCTTGGCTGGAGAGCAAAAAGCATTTCTAATTATGAGGTTTGCGCAGTACTGAGTCTGACAAAAGATCAAAGAGCTTTAGATAAACTTAGTAAGAGAGTTTAATACTGTGCCCGGAACTCGCCCACATGCTGCCCACTCACTGTTGGCGACGGTGCTGCTCAGCCTGCTCTCCCAGCAGCCCGATAACTGGCTGTCCATGCTGGTCAAACTGGACCTGCGGACCTCGCCGCCCACCCGCCCACCTGCGCTGTGCTCCGTCTGGGGAGAGGAGGAGTGTGGAGCGCCCACCGGAACCGTGCTACCGGGCAGGAACACGTCAGGGTAGCTGTGGATTTCATCGACTGCAGAAAAAAACAAGCCATGTGGAGAAAGTTGGATGTGCAGATTAGGGTTGGATCAATATCAGAATTTTGGCTTTGGTACAATATCTGCCTCTGGTACTGATAAAAATCAATACCGTAGATAGAACAAATGAAATGATGAAATGAAACTAGGGTTGCCAATAGTATGATGCCAATAATTCTTGACCTATTTTTTGTAGTTAACACATCTCTATCTTTTAAAAGAAAGAAAATGAAATGTTCAAGTATTAGGTTCAGAAATTAATTTGGAAAGTATCTGGGAAATGCAAATCCTACTGTTATTCCAAAGCTATCTATTTGATTAAAAATACAGAAAAAAACCTCTAATTTTGTGAAATATTATTGCAATTTAAAATATAATTTATTCCTGTGAAGCAAAGCTGAATTTTCAGCATCATTACTCCAGTCTTCAGTGTCGCATGATCCTTCAGAAATCATTTTAATATGCTGATTTATAATCAGTGTTGGAAACCGTTGAACTGCTTAATATTTTTGGGAACTGTGATACTTTTTTCAGGATTCTTTGATAAATAAAAAGTTAAAAAGAACAGTGTTTATTCAAAACAAATTTTGTGCAATATACACTACTATTCAAAAGTTTGGGGTCAGTAATTTTAAAAAACAAATAAATTAATACTTTTATTCAGCAAGGATTTGTTAAATGGATAAAAAGTGATTGTAAAGACTTATATTGTTAGAAAAGATTTCTGTTTTGAACAAATGCTGTTCTTTTGAACTTTTTATTCATCAAAAAAAAAAAAAAAAAAAAAAAGCAGGTTCCAAAAAAATATTAAACAGCAGTTTCAACACTGACAATAAATTTTGCATATTAGATTGATTTCTGAAGGATCATGTGACACTGAAGTAATGGCTGATGAAAATTCAGCGCTGTCTCACAGAAACAAATTATATTTTAAAGTATATTAAAATAGGAAACCAATATTAGAAGTTGCAAAAATATTTCACAATATTATTGCTTTTTCTGTATTTTTGATCAAATAAATACAGCCTTGATGAATATAAAAGACACTCCATTAAAAATCTTACTGATCCCAAAATTTTGAATGGCACTGTATATATATTTTATATATTCAATACATAATGTGATAATCTGCCTCATTTCAGGGATTTTCTTTGATTTCATGGAAAGACTGTGAATATAAATGCATATGTAAGATGTGTTTGTGTGTAAGAAAGACAGAAAGAAATAGAACTGGCACAATTCTAGACAACACCACACCATGACCCCAGAGGAGCTTGTTTAAATTGAATTTATAAAACTCTTAGCCACTGCACAACCAAAACAACAAAAGCCTCCCTTTCACTCTCAATATAACTCACTACAACGTCAAACTATGTTTGCGCAACAGCCCTAAATGCTTCCTGACAGGGATCAAGTGCTCTCCTTTCCTCCCTCTTTGAGAACACAGACTGACATGTAGGCAGAAATTCTTTAAATGTCCACCCTGGCTAATCGGTCCCTTTATATGCCTGCTGCCTCGTGCACACATGGCCTGTTATTTCTGACAGGGGTAAATTGAATCTATTTTCATTAGTCCAGTGGCCTGTGCAGAAAACATCCCATTAGGCTGGCCCACATTATGGGGCACAACCACATGCACGTGTGAGCGGGAATATATATGTGTGTGTCACATTGGCAGCTGTGTGCCACTGACCACTACTCTGTTCCAGCAACTGGCTTCTCTCATTTGCCATTGCCATGGGCTCACAAATGGCCAGGGCTTCAAATATGATGACAGTCACTGAAATGTGAGGGATGGGGATAGTTGGATGTCTGTAACAGACAAGAGTGTAGGAACAAAACGAAAAGTGAGGGGAGGACATATTTTAGCTCACATCAGCCTCTTTTCAAGTATGACATGGTCATAATATAAAATATAAGAATATAAATATACAAATGTATATACACGTAAGTATTTTCAAAATATATACTGTACGTGTGTGTATTTATACATAATAAATATACACATTACACATATTATGTAAACAAAAACTTATTTTGGATGCGATTAATTGCGATTAATCATTTGACAGCACTAATATAAAGTAATTACAAAACAAAAAATAAATAAAATCAAATAGAACTGAAAATATAAATGAATATATAAAGTTAATAATAATAATAATAATAATAATAATGCACAACTTTATAATGCATAATATGCCAATTAAATAATTAATACTCAGAATATGTGAAACAATTCTCAATGTTTTGTTATCGTAATTATGCCCAGTTTGCCATACATGAAATGACACATTTTACCCCACCCTCCCAAACAGGGGATGGGGTGAGTTATAATGATTGGTATGACCCTGGCAATAGGGGTCTGGAAAAGGGCAGGGCTTGGAGACGAGCAGGGTGGAGGGCTGGTGGACAGAGAGCACGATACTGAGGCTAGGTGTGCATTCTAAGCAGGAGCAGCCCTATCAGTGCTGGTCATCAGAACGAGCCTCTGCGATTTTATTGCTTTCCAGTCAGGCTGACATCTCTGAGAGCTCATCTAAGGCGTGTTCAGAATCTGCTTATTCCCACTCCAACTGTAGCCACAATCTGCAAAAAGCTCCAGAGAACCAAACTCTCCTATCTGGGTACAGTTTTGCAGAGTTAACCCTCACAGTCTCTCAGCTTGACCTTTTCCGGGGAGTTTTTGCCGGGTGCAAGACGCTGCTTAATTTCTCATGTCACTAAAGGCCCAGAGCCAGCCGCAGAATACAAATTCACAGGAGCTCTCTCTTCAGAAAGCGTGGACTGGAATCAGACAGCACCATTACGCCAAACCCGGATGAACGCAGGAAAGACGACTGCTCTTTATGCAGACATGAGGAACAGGCAGGGAGACTGATCTCACTTTCGATACAGAGTTCATTAGTGTTACCAAAGCCATCTATTTATGTGAGCGATGGGCTTTTTACAACAATCCCACTCATTCTTACCAAGACGAAGCATGCATATACATGGTAGCAAACATATTTGGTTGTGATCACGACACTGCGGAAACATGTGCGTGAGAGATTAGTTTGACAAATGAACAAACACTTAACTTGTGTACAGCTAGAGCACACAGATACAATGATAATACATCAAGGAGGATAACTGAAAACATACAATTAAATAGCCACTTCCAAAGTTCATGAGTCACCCATTCAATTACACTTGAGAACTGAGACATGAGCAGAGAAAGAGATAGCGGTAAGAGATCATTGAAAACAAGGAAATGGGGGCAGGAAGGACAAATTGGAGCATGTAACACTGACAGTGCTCCAGAATTTGAACAAAATGCAACAAATTAAACATTTTTTATTACCATCAATGTGGTGTGGTTAGATCTTTAGAGTGCATTTGCAGCTAAACAAATGGGTCAGTAAGAATTTTTTTGAAAAAAAAACAAAAAAACAACAACAACATTACACTAAAACTTTACACTTTGACTTGTAAAGCGACCTTGGGTGTTGGAAAGGTGCTATATAAATAAAAAATATTATTATTATTAAAACACTAAAAATAAATATTTTTATATAAATTAAATATTTATACAAGTAAATATTTTTAGCAAGGATGCATTAAATTAATGAAGTGACAGTAAAGACTTTTACACTGTCACAAAAAGAAAAAAGAAATGTTTTTGAGCATCAGCATATTAGAATGATTTCTGAAGGATCATGTGACAACTGAAGACTGGAATAATGATGCTGAAAATGTAGCTTTGCCATCACAGGAATAAATTACACTTTAAGATATATTAAAATAGAAAACGGTTATTTTGAGTTGTAATTATTTTGATGAATTTAGGAGACTATCAAAAATAAATAAACAGTAATAATAAATAACAAATTTCTTAACAGCAGTTTAATTGTTTCCTGCTTTCTGTTGCATATGACTTACAGTAAATCAACAAACACAGTGGGACCCAAGAAGTCTAAATTGCAAAAAAATGACAGATGAATCATTATGAGTCATTTTAAGATACAACTGTATTCTTTTATTTTTTTATTTTATTATATAATTATAAAATCCAAAAATATGTAACTGTGGTGGGGGTGTATACAGAGTTAGTGTATACTTGTTTTGTTTATTTTGTGAATTAAAGTGGATTTTTATTTTGATCCAGTTCCCACCTCCTTGTTCCTGGGTTTCGACTCCAGTGTAACAAAGCTCATTGATATTGGAAGGAAGAGGCAGGAACTGGCTCAAAATCAACATACACTTTAATTTATTACTTTATTTTCTCTTAAGAAATGAAATGGTACGTAGACATGCTTTCACATCTTTTTATAACAAAAGATGTCAGTGATTGATTGCTGATTAATCAGTGGCAAAATATGTAGCTATACACTTATTGAACTAAAGAGCATATTCAATTCCTATGAACACAAAACAATCAGAGGAAGACAGTGCTTTCAATCAACCTTATATATTGAGTTCATATGTAATACTGGAAACACCTTAAGAGCAAGTTTTAGTCTGGAGCCCTGGCTAGAGATAAGGGACATAGCGGCAAGGCACGACGTTCAACTTTTAGGACAAAAAAAAAGAAAACGCACTAGAATACAAAAAGCGAGATCACTTGAGTAAAAGGTCTTGCTCAGAATGCTGGCTTAGCATGACTTAAAAATGACCAGGCAACTCTGAGAAGATTGAAGACTAAGGCACAGCACTGTAGAATAACACGAGGGACCTCTGAGACGAGGGCGAGGTGGTATATGAGCTCTGGGCACGAGGGGCTGAAGGCAACGCGGAGATGAGAGGAATACAGAGTTCAGTGGAAAGAATCAGGCTGTTCTTCAGCATAATGAGAAAAAGAACTCCATGATGTCGCTTCACATATGGCTTTGGGATCGCAGTCCCCAGTTTCTAGCTACTTGAAATGAATGGCTCCGGATTTTCAGTCAGCTGTCAAATGAAATGAATCAATCCAAATGCCCAGGAAGGACAAACACGAAAACAGTTGGATATCAGACACATTTCTCACATTAAAGGCCCGCTGAGTAAATCTGTAATGATTCATAATGAAAGAACCCTACACATGGGAGGCTGCTCCAGAGATACTCCATTAGGATGGCAATTATTAAGTACTGCATTAAAACAGAGCATGTGTGTGGTGTGTGTGCGCATGCATTAAATTAAACATCCACGCCTCAGTATCTAACAAATATTGTGACATTCTTCGCCTATGATAAGCAGAGTGAGACTTGATATAATTAAAAGTCAGCGTCACATTTCCTCTCAATGGCTGATGCCTCTCGATGAGGGTTGTAATCCCTCCTTTTTCAGTAAGGTTTTACAGTTAATACTGTATATATTTCCTTTCCAGTCAAATGATCTTAAAAACAGCTCATTTACACATCATATTTAGAGCGGAGTTATGTTCCTTGAGATTACTACCGTTAAGCATTTTCAAATTTGTTTACTATTCATTATTTCAGTTTGTTTTTGAATAAATTTTCATCTTTTCATCTTCTGAAAAGTCTGTTAGCTGAAATAACACTGAAAAATATTTAATGTGTGTGTTGGATGCAAACTTGAATACAAGCAAAATTAGAAACTTGGCAACTAACTGAAATAACTTTGAAATACTAAAATTACCAAATCAATTTAAGCAAATTAGAAAGAAAAAAAAAACCAAATCTAATAAAAAAGACAATCACATCAAATTACTAAATGATTATATAAAAATAAAAGCTAATTCAAAACAATAATAAATACTATAATATTATATGAATAATACTAAAACACTAGTTTAGGCAGATTCGTTATTTCTGTCATTGAGAGGTTTATAAAGAACACATCATTAGCTCAATAATATTTGTCCTAGCTCTAGGCCTAGCCTAAAATATAGAACAAGCCTAAAATGGATGACATGTAAGTTAAATATGTCTGCAAAGCAGGATAAAATATGTTCTAAATAAATCAGGACCTCATTACAGAGCGAGACACCAGCCTGCAGAACTTGGTGAAACTCCAGGGAATCTGACACTGAGTAAAAGAATGTAAGGGGGGTGAGAGGGGGCACAGTATTGCTCAGGTTAGCAGTTGTCTGTCTGGAAAAGGAGAAAGTCACAGAAAAATCCACTGTAGTTTGTTCCCCAGAAAACCTTCTTAACAACCAAACCAGAATAATTCCTCAAAATAGCACACAGAGACAATTTGGCAACCAAAGATAAGCGCATTACTGTGACAAAGCAATTATGAAACATAATAAAAGGAACAAATGAGTGAATATTGCACTTTATTTGTGCATGTGGTTTAGCGGCGAACAGTTTAATCGATTCTCAACGGGATATCTCACTCACCGATAAGGTTGGAACGGCCGTCTCCCAGAGGATAACGCTGGTAGCGGGGCACAGGGAATGGAGGCAGTTTGTGGAATTGGGAATGCAGTAACGGCTCCAGTCTAGAGGCTGATGGGTCAGAGGGGTAAAACAGGTTGAAGATCTGTGAACACGCAGGCCGGAGCTGAGACACTGCAGGATAAACAAAACAGATAAAAATGACAAAATGAATTGTAAACATGATTGAGGACATGTATTCAGAGGACAATGTGTCCTGATCATTAATTGGAGAATTTCCACACCAACCCTGGACAGCTGGAAGCACAGTGCGTCTCATAGCAAGCACCAATCCAAGAGGACAACCCAGCAGAAAACAATCCGACACTTCAAAGTCAAAGCGACCTGGATTCAAAACTAAACTGGTGCTGCTGCTTGGTCTCAGGTCTGTTCCATCCTGTATCAGACTGAATACACACACAAAAGATGACATTTACTTGTAAAGTTATGCCACGGAGTTATTGCCTTTGGCATTTTGGGAGTTATTTAAAGCTACAGTCCACACAATATTTTCTGTATATTTTCCTTCAGGCCATTCAAGATGTAGATGCATGTGTTTCTTAAGATGGATTTGCAGAATTTGGCATTACATCATTTGCTCACCAATGGATCCTTTGCAGTGAATGGGTGCCGTCAGAATGAGTCCAAACAGCTGATAAAAACATCACAAGTAATCCACACAAATCCAGTTCAGCAATTTATGTCTTGTGAAGCAAAAAGCAGCATGTTTGTAAGAAACAAATCCATCAAGATGTGCATTTTTTTTTTTTTTAAACTGTTGCTTCCGGCTAGAATACAAGTCCTCTATTCATAATATTGCTTTCTCCAGAAACAAACTTATCCTGGATGGCCTGAGGGTGAGTGAATTTTTAGCAAATTTTCATTTTTGGTGAGCTATTCCTTTCAGAATAGCCAGGCAAAAGCAGAATATACAGTTGTCCTCACGGATGTCAAAAAAATGTGCATAGGTTGGTATAAAATCAAATCCAACCTCAATGGATTACAGCAAGAATCTTTCTGTTAGACTGTCAACCACTCCTCCTCCTCACTGCCTTTCAAATCACCACCCTGTTTTCGCACACTGTTTGTCTTTATTACCATCATGCTAGGAGCGATGACAGAAAAGCTCTTAAAGACTCTGACTGGCTATCTCACCTCAGACTGAGTGTGAAAAGGATGGGGTGTACAGGACCCCGGGGACAGATGATTGGGAGTGAAATGTAGTAGAGCTGAGGGGTATGGATGAGCTAAGTGATAAGTCTCCCTCAGGTCCAACGCTATCAGTCCTGGGTGAGAAACAGTGATTTTGTCCAGTACTCCTCTCAGCGGCCCTTTAGTGACTGCACAAAGGCGCAAGATATAAAAACCTATGATAAGATAACTTGCATTGTAAGGGCTGGTAATGAAAAGGTCGCTAGATCAATCATCAATATCAGTGGCTAAGGAAACCAGCATCATGATGCCCTTAAGCAAGCTTTTTTTTATATAGAAAAAAAACTACTTGTTTGCAAAAAAAATATATATAATGATAATTTTTTTGGCATTTTGCATATGAATATGTATTTTCTAAATGGCAAATAAAATAAGTTATATGTAACAGCAAATTTATTGCATTCTAAACACATTTAAACATACAAAAAAGGCGCTTTGTTGATGCTTGTTAATGAATTACCAACATATAAAACATGTATTTTGACAAAATATGACTGAATTACTAAATAAAGCAGTTTTAGAGTATCCATACCAAGTAAAAATAAATGTTTAAAATGTTACCACACTAAAATGAATATTACATCATAGTATATATTGCAGTATATTACACTGAATATTACAGTATAATATTATTTATTACATTAAATATTTTTAAAATATTAAAAATTTAATTGTAAAAATTAACGTAACTAAAAATTAGGAAAAAATTTTCACTCACTACATTTAATATTCAGAATGATAGCAAATAAATTAGATAGATAGATAGATAGATAGATAGATAGATAGGTATTTATTCTCATTTGTGTTCAAATTTTATTTAAAACAGTTCATGTATAACCCAGTGACTCAATTTACCCCTCAACATGACACAGTTTAGCCCTAATCCGAAGCTGCATTAGAATACTACTTTATTTGATACATTATTTTATGCACAATTACATAAATTGTTAGCTGTAACTGAGGGCCAAAACATTAAATGCTGTTGTTGTACACAGGAATATTCAGTAACTCTTTTAATAAAAGAGCTTTGCAGGAGACTTACGACAACAATAGTGCAGAGAAATCTCTCTTGCCATATCAATACCCTAAATAGGATCATTTAGAAGATAAACAGTCGGATATTTGGTCCTTTGCTGCTATGGCACTGAGCAACTTCTGCCTCAATCTCTCATACAGTACTCGCACACTGACTGCAGCTGTGACTATTAATAGCACTGCAGGCAGACGTAACATGCCATCAAGCAGCCAATATTGATAAACAGGATCGAAGAAAAAGGGTGATACATTTATGGATGGCATGTCCAGGGGGACACATCTGGGTAATCTCATTCTGATATCTTATTACAAAAAAGCAGCATATTTTATCTGCACTGAAAACTATTTAAAAATGGCAATTTACGAAAACTAGTTATGAAACTAATGTAAATTTTCCTGCCATTGGTCGAAAAAATGACCACACCAATGATCAGTCGACTCAAAAAAAACAAGAGCAATGTTCAGAGACTCTTCAGAGATAGTTTCTGCATGGAGAAAATATTGAAATAGAAACTCTTCTCGAAGCAGGTTAAAACTCTGGTCTGTGTTCTTTCAAGCATGCAGTACCTGCTGAGGAACGGGTGGTGCTGGCTGCCAGAGGAGTCTCCATCATACGAGTCGCTCTGTTTGCGGTTGAGTGGAGCTTTCCTGTTGCGGGTCTCACTGGGGGCAGATAAGTCAATGTTGCTCCTGCTAAGACGTTTGCTGGAGTTCAGACTCGGACTGACCTCAGGGTTATCCTGAGTGTGGGGAAAAAGTGAGATGCAGACAGTTGAACACAGTCTTCATTTATATAAATGTGCAAATAATTTAAATGAGGTCTGAAGTAAGGTGTCTGGATGGTGTGACTGATGTGACAGCTGTTCTATGCTCCCTGAAGATCATAGTGGTATGATAGGAAAACCCACAGGAATTTGCTAAGAAGTTGCTCTTTCATAGCTCAGAAGACTAAAATGAGAATCAGTGATGTTTCTTTATCAGTTTTGTCTCAGAGGGTTCAAAAAGATAAAAATAAACAAGACAATTATCGACAATCAGTGTTATAATACAGAGCTATGAAATTAATGTGGATAGATTAGCTCAGAGTATTTCACCATGAATTTTGATGAGACATTTTTATATTGAGATATTAAATATTCAGACTTTGATATCTTGGCATATCTGAGCAGAGTTTGCGACATTGTTGAGATTTCATCTACAACTTTAAAGATGTGATACTACTAGGAGAAAAATCACAAGCAAAAAGGCTCCTTTTGTTCTCCAATTAAATCTCATTGCAGTCTAGGCGAAAAAAACTGAAATATTAAACACATCTCATTTACAAGGATGCAAAATATGTCAAGTACCCTATTTGTTATTAGCCAAGATTACAGATGTTTTAATTTATCAGTTTCAGTCAGTATTGGGCATTTCATTGTGCATGGACTATTTATCCAGTATTTTTTTTTTTGTAACACTTTACAATAAGGTCCTACTATTTACCAGTATGTTAGTTAACATTAACACTAAAAAATACAGTTGGTACAGTATTTATCATTTTCGGCAATGTCAGTTAATAAATTCAACTGTTCATTGTTGGTTCAGATCCATTAAATAATATTAACAGATACAACATTTAACTTTAATCATGCATTAGTACATTTGTTGCTTTTGAAGTATTTTTCATTGTTAGTTCATGTTAACTAATGAAGGTAACTAATGTTAACAAATAGAATCTTATTTTTCTCTGCCATCATCATCTATACAAACATGAATAATTTAATAACACTGTTAAATGTAACATTTAAAATATCAGCATCAGCTGATATTGGGAATTTCACTGCATGCACTTTTTTTTTAACCTTTTTATACATTTTTTACATGTTTTCTTATCTAATTAGATAATTATTACTATCTAATGCTCATTTAAAGTTAATCATTAAAAACACTAATAATTTCATAACTCTTAAATGTAATTGACAGCCAATCTCAAAATGAATATCCATTTTTTACACATTATACAGTTGTGATGCCTAAATTGAATTGTAGCATTTAAAATGACTGATTCTAGATTTCAGTTTTTAATTTTTTTTTATTTTGTGTAATACATGATATCTGTTTTTACTGTCAACAGTGTATTCCTACTGAGGTGATTTGTTCTTTTTGTTACCAGAACCACTCTAAAGGTAAGAAAAGCAAAGAATGAAAGTTACAGGCGTTTTCAAACTGTGTGAGCGAGTGATTCAATGTTTCTGTACATACCTTTAAGCTTTCTGTGCTGTTATGTCGGCTGCTGTGGATGGGGCTGCTGTGTCGCGGGCTGTTGCTGAAACAGAGAGCGTCGAAACACAGCACACCTCCCACACAGTCACCCAACAAACACACCTGTACAAAACACACACACAAACAATTTCAGCCAGAAACAGTGCAGCGTTTTCGCATGCAATCAACACTGTCAGGCAAATCTCAGGATTGCATAATGACAGCTCAATTTACAGGGCAGCCTGACATTCAATAACACATTTAATTAAGAGTACAGAAACAACACAGCTGCAACTCTATGCTTTCCTGTTTGCTGTTGATGAGCACCTCTATGGTGAGCTCAAATAATGTATGGATGCTCCACAAAAAAACAAATCTACAGGTCTAATTATCTGTGTCAACAACAGACGAGTCTGTGGCATGCTGTAAATAAACTTTTTCCCCAAAATCAGAGGCTAATATGCTATTCAGGCACTATTTGAATGGTCCGGCTCCCTAGAGAGTCAATACTTGACACAGAGCTCATAAACTGCGGTCACCACTTCAGGAAATCATTGTGCCTTCTAAATTGACAGGAGTGTGTTATTGGATTAATCATGTGAGATTATGGAGTAAAACGAGTGGAAAGGCTCCCTCCTTTTCGTCTGTTTTGAATGACTCATCACTGATGAGTCACTTTCCCTGCCAGAGACCCACACACCCTTCCCACTGCCGCTCTCTACAGTTTGCCTTCCTAATACTAATGTGGGGCCACCCTCATCAGCCTGTGTGGCCGAATCTCATTTGTTACAGAAAACCAGCCAAAAATGGTTTTAGGACTGAGACAAAACTTGCGGTCACATTTACCATTGCTCTGCAAAATTCTGCGAACAAAATCTCTTTAGTAGAGGGCAACAGTCCTGCCTAATTTTTCCATGCCACTGGTTCCAAAAGTATTTTTCCATTCATTTTTATTTCAAAAAAAGTCCAACCATCTATGAGGTGAATCACATTACAAACTTTTATTTGAAGCAAAAAAGTACCTGAAAATTTGACAAAAAAGACAATTTACAAGACTGTTTACTTAACCGCTTTAATAAGGGCAAAGAACTACAATCCCATGAAACACTGCGAATGACATAATCAGCATAATCGAACAATGGTGAAATATAAAACGATTCTGGTAACACTTAAAGCCTTTATGTATAATGCATTATAAAAGAAGTTTTAATGCATTAATTATGCCTTGTAATGCCTCTTGTAATACACTGTACAATCTAATGAATAATTGTAACCCCAGTTAATACTTGATAACACTTATCAAATCATTGTTACACTATGCATTTTAAATTAGGTTATAATTATTTACAAGATATAATGTATTATAATGCACATCATGAATAATTATAATGCATTACACCCTTTAATAACCCTTTATAATGCTTTATACACAAAGGCTTTAAGTTAAGTGATACCATGATGCTTTCGTGGTTGTTGAGAGCATAGTAAGACTGACTGAATTAATTAATTTGTTCAATTTGCTCACCGCAACTTTCTGATTGGTGGAATTTTCTTTACAGTATCATGCTAGTGTAGTTTTTCACCAGGAATTCCACTGTTAAGCATAATTCTTATTTTAAAAAAATTAGTTGAATTAATGCAAAATGACGTCTTCAATAAAAGCATATACCATCAATTAACCTTGGAGCTCACAACAGGTCTGTAAAGTTCCCCTAAAAATGAAAAGTTTGTCAATAATTTCTCATGTCGTTCCAAACCCGTAAGATCTTCGTTCATCTTCAGAACACAAACTGAGATATATTTGATGTAATCCGAGAGCTTTCTGACCCTGCATAGACAGCAACACAACTACCATGTTCAAGACCCAGAAAGGTAGTAAGGACATAATTAAAATAGTCCATGTGAAATCAGTGGTTCAACCTTAATTTTACGAAGCTACAAGAATACTTTCTGTGCACAAAGAAAACAAAAATAACTTTATTAAATGTGTCAGTTCCGTTGCTGTCTATGCAAGGTCAGAAAGCTCTCAGATTTCATCAAAAATATCTAAATTTGTGTTCTGAAGATGAATGAAGGTCTTATGGGTTTGAACCGAAATGAGGGTGAGTAATTAATGACAATTATCATTTTTGGGTGAACTATCCTTTTAATGATTGGTTATCAATTTCTCTATGGAGAAAATTAATGGAATTTTTACTTTTGTAACCTGACTGTTGTTTAATAGGAATCTGCACAATTGTGAATTTTGCATAAGGGTGAAAACATTTTTAATGCCACGTTAACCAAAAGTAAGCTGCTTGTTTGACTGGGACTTCTGTGTGAGCGAAGCTTTATGCATGGACCAAAATATTCACTAATGTGACCGCACCTTAAGATTGTTGGGTGGTCTTGAACTCACCTGCCCTGTGAACCCCTGTCCCTCTGGAGACTGCAGAAAGCTGTGGTACACCTGGTTTGCCCGGGCAATCACGGTCGCGACGGCGTCTTGGTAGTGTGGAGCAGCTATGGCGAGCAGCGGTAAAGCGGCCAGAGGTAGATGGTCTACGCTGCTGGACACGCAACTCTCGTCGTAGCTGTAAGGGTTCAAACTGTGGAAGTGAAGAGCATGTTAGTTACCAAACTGGTGACCCCTTGACAAAGCAATAGACAAAACATTTGTTTCGCTACCTTCTGAACTTTAAGAAATTAAAGGTCACATATTGTACACCTATCTGGAGTTTTATTTTAGGTTTTGATGTCCTTAAGAATATATATTTGCAGTATAAGTACCAAAAACCATCTCAATATATTTTTACAGCTCCTCTCTCAGGAGCTCTGCAAAGAACAGGTCAATTTTGGCCTTTCTAATTAATATTCATGAGCCTCTCTTCTGATTGGCCTGTTGTTTTCTGAGTGACGCACGGCCAGGCCAACCACAGGTAACGACGTCACAATTACGTCACAGCGCTAGCTGGAGGCAAAACAAAGGGAAAACTGGAGGCGGCCCATTCAAACCAGCGCAGATTCGGTTACATAAGGAGCTTAAAATATTGTTTCGTTGTGATGTTGGGTGCCAGAATCGACAGAGTACAGCCACAAATTAGAAATCTGATCATATACCTGCTGCCGCTGCCAGACAAAAAACCGACGACAGCTGTGGTTAAACGCGATAAAACGAGCTGACTTGACAGAAACGATCGTCAAAAATGCTCGCGTTTGCAGTGCACACTTCTTATCAGAAAAGCTTCAATAAAGTATTGTCTTTTGTTATAGGCACATATAAAGATTTCTTGCATCTCACATACATGTCGTGTATGAAATAATGTCTGTGTGCATGTGTGTAAAACAACAAACTGATGATTTATATATAATCATTTGCAATTGTATATACATTGTTGAGATTAATTGTGGCTGGAACAATAATGCAGCTTTAAAAATAGTTGCCTGCTGAAACTGAAATGTATATACATCATCATTACTAGATAGACACGGTGAGTTTGTCTTTACTATACACGTTAGCTGTGATCCATCTCATAGTAACAATCCTGTCAGATCGTCCATCCTTTGAGTTAGCGGGTAACATTACCGAGCGTGTAAGTTAACCTTTGACATGTTTCCGTGTTGTTGCTGCTCAGAAATGGCATGGACGTGATGTTGTCAGGGGGTTTGGCAAAAGATGGTGGGCGGTGCTCGGGGTGGTGACTGAAGGCGGTGACTGAGTAGTTCGGACGTCACATTTTTACGGAAGTCACAACGTCTCGTGAAAAGGCTCAGCTACTTTATGCAGGCTGTGTGCATCTTACTGTGGATTGACTGTTTTGAAACTTATATGGTAGTTCCATAGCCCCTAGACCTCAGTTATCATGAAAAAAGCCAGGAAATTTCAGTTTTGACAATATGGGACTTTTAAGTGCACCATACACTACATCAGTAAGTTTTTAAACACTGGACATTTGGCAGGTTCCCCAGTACTTAAGTTGATGCCACTCATTCATGTCAAAATGATCGATCGCACTTTAAGGAAAATCCACTTAAGACGGTAGCTGTGTTTTGGAACAAAGTACCAGGTTTCTAGATGTAAACTGGTCATTAGCCAGTCCAAGCTGGTCATTAGCTGGTACTAGATGGACATTAGTTGGATGACCAGCTACTGTGTTCCAAAACCAAAGCCTAACCACTTTAAGTTAGTATGACCAACTGGTAGCTGGTTTGCTCATACTACCTAATGTAGCATCTGCTTAAGCTCATTGATGGTTGATTACATTTGGTCTTAAGAGACCCCTTTTAGCCTTTGACTTTTTGCATATAAATTACTAACCTGGCCTCACTATTTACATTTATATAGACGCTAAATTACCGATGGTTTCTCCCCACTATCAAAAAGATGCTAAGCAGATCACCTCTCTGGTCTCCCTATCAAACTTCAAACACATTCCGAAGAGGAGTGAATGACCCCCCGTGCCAGGCACCAACGGCCTGACTAGACCAGTGGTCTCCAAAATTTCAAATACACATCACACACACACATAAAGACATTTTCTTTATTTAGGCCATAATTAAGCAGTTATAAATGTATCTGGTATATGCATGTGTTGTATGTATATTCCCCTATTATATTAACCTAGTTACAACCCTTTACTTGTATTAGTTAGACTTTAAACGCCTATATTCAAGTGTATCTCTGCTTTACTACCTTCTATAGGTTACTTTCTTGATATCAAAATGGTCGTCTTTTTATTCCTCGAACAATGATGTACACTATGTGATCGTGAAATGCATCATACAATTTTTACTATGCTTTGAAGTAAAACTGCACCAACTCTCCAGACCAGCAATAAAAATGCAAATGGGCCATAAACGGAGACAAAGAAAGTTTCTCCCGCTCAAAATTCATGCCTCTGATTGGCCACTCCACCCAAAAAGTGGGTGCGGCTATGAACTATCAAAAGTTCCGAACTCAGACTAATTGTTGCTCAAAACTCTTCTTCTTGAGACGGACACGCTCCAAAACTCTCCTCTTGAGTTTAACCTTCTGGCAGTTTTACCTTTGTAACTTTGTGGACTCACTGTGGACTTTCCTATCTTCAGAAGGACCAGAGGAAAATCTTCAGCTCACTCCTAAAGAAATCATCAATAACCTCTCGTCTACCGCAAAACCAATGCAAGTAATCGTTTACAAACATTTAGATGCGTGTTTAAGTTTGAACCCCTTTTAAGGTGAATTTGCTTCTTTGACGATTCTCATTCGGTTGTGGTTGAATACTGTGAAATACTGCCATTCTTTTGCTCTTCTCTCTCTCTCTTCCTTACTTTTCTTTCATTCTGTGTATATATGTTTTGCCTAGTTTAGTTGTATGTTAGCTATAGTTTCATTTATTAAATCCCTTATATTCACAATTGATTGTCTCTGTGTTCTGCTCACGATTCGAAGTCACTGAATGCTGCTCTTTGCTACATGCTAAACTACTGCTAGTACTGTATAAGTAGGAAAGCTATTCTTCCTTGGCCAGGTAAATAATCTTTCCTAGAATTGATAAATAATTATATTGTCTGCTCGGTGGACGGACAGATAAAATAATTGTAATATCGAATCTGCTACAGTTAATTCTAAAATCTAATCTAAATATTTATTATTAATTATAACCAGTTATAATTAATGATAAATATTCCCCTTTTGAGCTAATTTGCTACACTAATGACCATCTCAGAACATGTAATGAACTGCTGATTACCAGTTTTGACTAGCTAATGACCAGCTTGAACCAGCTAATGACCATCTTCGGCCAACTAGAATAGCTAGACAAACTCATACCACCTAATGACCAGCTCAGACCAGCAGATGACCAGTTTTGACTAGCTAATAACCAGCTTGAACCAGCAAACAACCATCTTAGACCAGCTAGAACTGCTGGACCAGCTCATACTACTAAAGTCCAGCTTTAAGTAGATAATGACCACTGTACATCAACTAGTTAACATTTCTGACCAGCTAGAAACTGATTACCATCTTACAATTCACAGCAAAACGGTTGGATATTTCAGTAGAGATGATTTAAATGCATGACTCAGGCCAGAGAGATGACGATGATGCAACTTGAGAAGAAGAATTGCGGAGAAGCCCGAGGTGCTTTATCATGCTGCACTGCATGAGTCTGCATGAGTCCACAGAATAAAATAAAGAGAAAAGTGAAAGATCGCCCTGCCCCAACATTGTCAACTTGAACAGCTGTGCTAACCTCAGAGCCATCGATCAAGCACAGCGATTAGCGACCCAAAGGCTCTGACAGAGAGACAGTGCTCAGGGCGAGAGTACTGATGATGGAGAGGGTACAGCCTTTTGGGGCAAGAGCTTTACCTGTTTAAGGAGAACACACCACCCAGCGGTCTAATTCTGCAAAATTCAGAGTTTAATAATAGGCTCTCTTTCAATGTTGGAATTTGAACTGAAATGGAGTTGGAATTTGATATGAAATGGAATCAATCAATCAATCAATCAATCAATCATCTGCAAGGCCTATAAAAATTCAGACTTCAAGGCTTTCACTGTTTTGTCAGAACTTTTAAACGAGGTTTTATCTAACCAACATTGAACATCTGAAATTCCAGTTAAATTAGCTTAATTCCAACTAAAGTTAGAATTTCAAATCCTTTTAATTCTACTTCTTTACATTCAAATTCGAACTGCAATTCCACATCCTGTTTGCTACCTCAATTCAAAACCAATGTAAATTCAAGTATTGATTTGGAATTTAACAGCCATTCTCAATTCAAATCTGAATGGCGCCAAACCCTGGCAACAAAATGGCAGCGATGTGCAGAGCGAAGATATGAAACTTCCCAGCTGTGTAGTTGTGATAGGCTGCTGCTTGGCGAAGTGTGGCACAGGCTACTCGTGATAAATGACTGTTGAAGGTGAAGTCTCCAAGTGGAAATGAACAAGTCCCAAATGGATCTGCCTGCTGGAGACCTGAAAAAGTAGTCAAGCTCCTTTTATCATCCTTTTGACTAGCTCTAGGAGGGGTGTGAAGGAAGTCACAGAGAAGTCACTTCTGATTATAATGACAACCCATAAGCTCAATGTAATCAGTCTTCGGTGACAACGCCTGTGTTACACAAAAGCAGGTCCCATTTACGTCTTACTCACAGGAAGAAAAATCCCACTTTTTCTCCCTTCTCACTTATAATTTTTCCTTGCAGAATCTCTCCTAAAACATGCATAAATTTCCTCCCAACTGCACTCTGGCCGCTGATCTTTACCCTGACTCCTCACAAGGCTGGGCTAATGCGCTATGACCCAGTGTGAACAATAGTTCCTGTCATGTTTACATGAACTCTCCTGGCTGGAGAAGGACATAGCCATTACAGTAACAAGCCTGCAGACCAGGGGCCAGCCCTATTAGACATGCTCCACAGCAGGAGAGGGTTCAAAGAGCACCTCCAAACCGCTCAGTATGGCCCCTCACCGGATTCATTATTTATTTACACAGCCTGTAATTAATGTTTGGCCCATGCTAGCAGCTGGCATTGTTGCTGGGGTGCTGTTTTACCTCACTAATATGAATATGGCAGGTTGGGTAATGAAGTCTAACAACCTGTCTTTTTTTTTTTTTTTTTTTTTAAAGAGTAATGACTGTCTTTTCTGAGACCTTTTTAGTTCTCATAGCTCTTAAGCGTAGCCTCGCTGGCTGTTAGAAATGGCTGTCCTTCATGAAATCAAATGGCTATAGTAAGAAAAACAGCAATGATAAACTGTAATTATAAATGAAGTTACAATATGAAACGCATAAAACGTTTGCCAGAAAGAAACAATTAGGTCTAGGCAAAGCTAACGTCACAAGCAGTATTTTTTTTTATTTTATTTTTTTTTATTTTCTGTGTTGGGTGGTTGCTATGCAATTTTCTGATCAGCTTTAACATGACAAAACATTGTTGCTAGGCTGTTCTACGTGGATGCTAGCATTGATTTAGTGTTCTGTGTGGTTGCTAGGTGGTTACTTCAGTTAGAAGTGGCCATTAAGTCTAGGTAAGACTGCGCCTTCCTTTGCTAGGTGAAAATTTAAAGTCAGATTGCTTTGAAAAGTAATAGCACACCTCTTCTCAAAAAGCAGCATGATTTGAGGTGTTATTCATGTCCGCAGTAGAAACGGCATCTAAGAATTGATGTCTGTCAAAAAATGTCTTTATCTTTGAACTGCCTACACTCTTTACCTGAGGGGAGTAAAAAAGAAATCTCACCAGAAAAAAAAACTAGTGAGGAAGCTGCAAGGAAATTCGGAGGGAAGAAAGAGAATGAGCACTGAACTTTCCTGTTTGCCATAAAATTTTGATCAGATGTCCGTCTAGTTTCCCTCCCTTAAGCTGTGAATACTAAGCTCTTGTACAAGAAAATGTTAGTTTAGTACTAGCAATTGTGAAATTAAACAAGCAAAGGCCTGTAGTAATGCAAAAAGTGAAAGCATGTAGCAGTGCAATGGTATATTGATGCTATCAGATAATATTAGGATAGTTTGAAATGTTTTATGGTACTGAATGATCATGTTGATAGAAAACAAGGTGTTCAAAATGATACCATTGTGTTACCATTTTAAATGTCCAAAAATACTGTAATATGGTACTTTTTGTTAGTGAGACCTCCAAAATGTCAGTTAAGCTAACAAAACTGTTTAAAAGTTAGGGGTCAGTTAGATTTTTTAAAAGAAATGAATACTTCTATTCAGCAAGGACATTCAGCAATTGATCAAAAGTGACAGTAAAGACATTTATAATGTTACAAAAGATTTAAATTTCATACAAATACTGGTCATTTGAACTTTCTATTCATCAATCACTCCTTAAAAAAAAAGAAAAAAAAAAGACAGCTTTCAGAAAAATATTAAACTGTTTCAACATTGATAATATGGAATGTTATTATCAAGCATATTAGAATGATTTCTGAAGGATCATATGATAATGGCTGCTGAAAATTTAGATTTTCCATCACAGGAATAAATTACTTAAAATATACAGTGTACATATAAAAACATACTTGTATTTTACAATATTGCTGTTATTTCTCAGTATTGCTTTTGAATGGTAGTGTACCACAGTCATTTAAGTCTACCATATAACATCAAAGTGAGGAGACATACTTAACTCTAATGAATATCAAGTGCAAATAAATACCACAAGAATTTATCCATCTAATGTCATATTAATCCTAGCATACTAATCCTACCACCTTCATTAATGATGTTAGTATGACTCACACTAGCAGAAGTGACCCCTGTTCAAAGACAAAACCTTCCAAGCCTACTCAGAACAAATGAAGACCCCTGTACTCCCTGCTAGCCTGCTCCACAGGCGATGACTGCTGGGTCTCAAAATAACCTAGCTCCAGCTGAGGAGGGCAAGAGGAAGGAGTTTTGATCAATAACACACCTTTAGACTGCCAAAAAACCTCTTGCAAAAACAAGCAGGAGCTGAAATCTAACCAGATATTCAAAAACACTGTTGCACGTATGAAAGTCATCTGTTTGAAGATCTAATTTGCAGGAGCGTCTCATTATAAATCTCATTTCTGTTTCTAAAGCATTAGCTCTCATTAAAGAGATCTCTCTTCCGACCATTAGGGCCAATAGGGCTCAGATAAAAGATATTTATCTGAAAGCTACGTCTTTCTATCACTCAATCAACATAAGATTGGTAAATGGTAAATATTTCCTCTTCCTTTCCATGATGTCAGGGAGCTAACAAGTCACATCGGCCACAAACAATCCCATTAATTTACAACAGCTCTAAATTTGTTTTAAAGGCGTAATTTTTTTCAATGCTGAAATACTGTCTCCTACACCAGTTTACACTATACTATTAGAAAAGTCCATAACTATAAATAAACCATATTTACGAGGTGATACCGCTTTTAAACAACAGTAAATATAGAGTTACTTGCATTTTAGACACAATATGCTTTGTCTGTTTTTGCTCTGCCAATGTAAATAGCTCCAAACAAAGGCAACACACTTACTTGTTCTTGAATAAAACAAAAACAGTTGAGTGAACGATTCAATAAGTCACTTGTTCCTGAATGAATCAGCATTAGGAAAAAAATCAGTTAAGTGAATGATTTAATGACTTGCTAATTCCTGAATGAATCTGTGTTTTTGAAAAAAAGTGTTTGACTGGGTCACACTTTATTTTAAGGTCCAATTCTCGCTATCAACAAACCATTAACTATGACTTTTGCCTCAACAAACTCCTAATTTGCTGCTTATTAATATAGTAGTCAACATTTGAAGTGGATCATCAAAATTGTCCTAAGACAAGAATGGGTATTGTTTTTGTTTTAGGACAACTTTGATGAAAGGTTTTGATCCACTTCAAATGTTGACTTCTGTAGTTAGTAAGGTAGTTGTTAAGTTTAGGTATTGGGTAGGATTAGGGATGTAGAATATAGTCATGCAGAATATGTGCTTTATTAGTACTAATAAACAGCCAATATTTTAATAATAGGCATGCTAATAAGCAACTAGTTAATAGTGAGAATTGGTCCCTATACTAAAGTGTTACCGTTGAGGGACTTGTTCCTGAACAAATTAGTGTTTTTGAACAAATCGGTTAAGGGAATAATTCAATGACTCACTTTTGCCTGAATGAATCAGTATCTTTGAACAAATCGGCTGACTGAATGATCCATTGACTCACTGACAGTCACTTGTTGCCACCCACTGACATACGTATGTAACAGCTAATCAAATCTCCATCACAATGCACAGACTGACAGTTTGTGAAACAAAATGAAATCTGAGGACCAAAACTAACTGTTGCTTAACTATATGCACTATATTCTTCAACATATACTATACTGAAGGAGAAAACAAGTAAGGAGGAAAGAAAGCAAACTAAAGAGGCATAAATGGTCAATAGATTAGCTGACCCCACAATAAAATGTTTAAATGGTCAAAGATTCAGGCCTAAGACTAACAAGGAGTTACAGGTTGCCTAGTCCCAAAGCACATGAGGAAGTCTAAGCAAATTTACACCATAAATGCTGACAGGTGGTACTGTCCTAGAGAGACAAATCAGTGTGCACCTTATTCCTACCTAAGCTGTGACAGAGCCCCAAATTGTTTTACTCCGGGAATCACGTATTGAATTAACTTGCACACCGTGCTTTGGTGAGAGAAAATCAATGTGGAAGCTTTTTTGCCAGAGTTGCTAATTGGAAATGCTGTGTGGAGGCGGCAAACACAAAGCTCCATAACATTCCGCCCCTCCTTTTCTTTTGTGTGCTTCCTCTCCACAAACACTAATGCATGAGTCGCTGCTTCATACACACACTGTAAAGCCACATCTGTAAGCACATCTCATTAGGAGAGGAAACTCATTATCAGCCGTGATGGCTTGACAGGACGGCCACAGGTCTCAAAGACAATTCCCAAAGCTCTTAAACTGAGGAAATGAGAACATACATGCATGGCAGCTGTACTGACAGAAGATGTGTGTGCTATAAAAGGGGCTCTAAACACAGCAGTGAGCTGTTTACAGCTGAAATGTCTGTCAAGGGGGAGAGAGCAGTGAGCATTAACTGGGTGATTCTCACAAAAACATGTTCAGGTCACATTTCACTCCAACACCATAAAGACAAAATAAGACATTTTGAATAAAGAAAATTAAGCGAGTAAAACTGACTTTTCATTTAAATTAAACAATATATAATTAAGGCTGCAACAACTAAAATTGATAATCAATGACAAAGGTATGTTATTTTGCTTTGCAGTGGCAAAAAAAAGTGGGAAGTCACAAAGTAGGCTGGAGGAAGTATGAAAAATTAAAACTGTAAATGTTACTTAAAACACTTTCATATGGGGAAATCATCAAGCACTGTTATTTTTGCATATACAGTAGTCAACATTTGAAGTGTATCAAAAAAGTTAATCAAAGTTGACAATAACAGGTATTGTTTTGGTTTTAGGAAAACTCTGATGAAAGGTTGAGATCCACTTCATATGTTGATTACTGTATATTTTTTTTTAATAAAAGAAAAAAAAATCAGAATATTTTAGGTACAGAAACTGAAGAAACTGCTCTTTATTTCTTCCTTTATAATTAAAATTCTTAGGGATAAAAATCTACCTCAGCTTATGCTCTAAACTATAGGGAGCCCTTTTACATTATTATAAAAGAGCCCAAACTTAAATTCAATTACAATTTATTTTTGAATATAATAATCAACACCCAACTTAAAAATTGTATGCAAACATGTAAATTGCACATAATGCAGTTTTTAAATTAACTAAATTTTCTATTTGTTGTTGAAATATATTTACACAGTGGATGTCATAATTTGTTTCATAATAGATTTATTTAAATGTAATTAAGACATCACTAACAGGTAAAGTAAAATATAGTGAGTATATAGTCTAATATTTCTTGAAAAATATATATATATATATATATATATATATATATATATATATATATATATATATATATATATATATATATATATATATATATATAATTTATATTTATTTATATAACATTTCATTCACAATCTGCAAAACAATGTCAAACAGCAAAATAAATAAATTTCCTTACAGCATAGCATTTTTAATTTGTTGTTTTGAAATGTGATTTGGAAATGTTTTGGACAGGTTTCATAGATTCACCCCATTGTTTAGTACTCTCTGTTGCTATCCAACAAGCTGCCAGATCTCAGCAGGAGATAAAATCAGCCACACGTTTCTTCCTGGAGAACCAGCGCCTACCGATGTTATTTTGGCTGATCCTGGTCTAAGTAACGTGTAAACTGACCGCCTATGCCTTCATTAATCCTGTAGGAAGCAAAAAGGAAGTCGTGTTGATGAAAAGAAAACCCCACTGTGTAATTCTAAGGGCGTGTGTGACTGTGTTTGTGTGTATACTGTATCCAGGGAGTATGATTATGACTGCAACAATTACTCTGTCTCTCCCAGTATGCTGTTGTTCTTTATTATATCACTTTTATTATATCCCCTTTCTCAGTACTGGACAAACACAGACAGATAGGCATAAAACTACTACTGGTTTCTGCATCTATCCCTCTGTCCTTTGCTCAGGTCAGTTTAATACTCACTGCAGCTCCAGCCACTGAACCATAAAACCACAGCAAAAGAGCAAATGCAGTTTGTATGTCACTCATGAACAGGGTTTATCATGTTAATCTCTGTGGTACCCCAACGACTGACATTTTTTATTAGACCGTGTGTGCCTTGGGAGTGGGCAGAGAGTGTGATCATGTGATCTAAGACCCTTTCTGACTCTATGGAGCTCCTCCATCTTCATTGCTTCACCCAGGTGATGACAAAGACACAAAAAAGGACACAAAAGCCCTAAAGCTATAAAAGAAATCCCTCAGAAGAGCCCAGAGCCACTGAGCACTTGAAGCAATGGATCCGCTTTCACAGCTTAAAGGGAGCCTGTTCATTATAAAGGCTGATTCTCACAGAAAGCATTACATGCTTACTTGGGGGCTGTATTCTTACCATTTATTCGTTTTATCCCTTATAAACGAACAACAGCATAGATGACAAAATTCATTATGTCTCATCAAGAAAACAAATCACGCTAAGCTTAGGCTTTGAATCTTATCTGCACTCTTTTCTACCTGCATGAGATGAAGAGATGCTGTGCGAAAGGCAATGGAATTAATAGATTGCTCATGAATTCTCCTTAATCTTGTTAAAAAAAAATAAATAAAAATAAAAAAAATCACTACTAGAACACTAATGAGGGTTTATTTGGGGACGCAAATTTGTAAAATACTCTTAGAGGTTCTTACATGAAACTTTTTTGCTTCTTCTGTAAATAATTCTAAATGGTAATTGTCACTGGATTCTCACAACTTTAAGACAGAAGTTTTATTGTATTAATTAGGGCTGGAACAACTAAAAATTGATAAAAATACTGCATTTCCTTCTGGACTTTTCCATGTGAAAATGTACAATTAATAAAAGCAGTGTGTGTAAAGAGCTTTTTGTTTGTTTGTTTTTTGAAAGAAATTCATACTTTTATTCAGCAAGAATGCAATAAATTGATCAAAGGTGACAGTAAAGACATGTACAATGTTAAAAAGATTTCTATTTCAAATAAATGCTGTTCTTTTGAACTTTGTATTCATCAAAGAATCCTGAAAAACAAAAGTTTTAAGCAGCACAACTGTTTTCAACATTGATAATAAGAAATGTTTCTTAAACAGCAAATCAGACTGGAGTTATGGCAGCTGAAAATTCAGCTTTCCCATCACAGGAATAAATGACATTTTAAAATATATTCAAATAATAAATATTATTAAATAATATTTCACACACTGCATACTGTATTTTTGATCATAAAAATGCAGCCCTGGTGAGCATAAGAGACCTCTTTCAAAAACATTATTTTACCTTCTGACCCCAAACTTTTGAACAGCAGTGCACCAGGGGGCCAATGGGCTCTTATTTGAGGACATAAATTTGTAAAATGTTGTTCAAATGTTCTTTAGCTGAGGTCAAGTTGCTCAGCTAGTTCATAAAACCAACTCTGAAGAACAACTGTGACTGAATCTGTAAGCATTTCCTCATAAAAACGAGTTTCACACATTTAGCCAGTTTCACCTGAGGGTGTTCCCATGACATCAGAGCAAAACATCTAATTATGTGGCATCTCTTTCATAGTGTATAAGCACAATGGAGCAAAACACTCCATTCTAGGAAATTCAGCCACAGTACTGATGGAAGGAAACAGTAATGGTATCAGGTGGTAGCATATATACAATGGTATTATTAACTTCAAAGAATACCATGGCCTATTTCCAAAAAACATGGTCATTAAAAGTGGCTTTCAGTAATAGCTACTTACTTTGACACAAGGCAGAAGGCCTCTGCGCATACAGCCGGGCACGGCACCAACTTGATGACGACATGCTGAGCTGCAGCTTGGAAATGAGCTTGAGATACTTTTTCCAGCACTGAGGACAGGGTGTTTACATCTGCGTTCTTCGCACCTGGCTCTCCACCCGCTAGGTCCAGTATGTTTCCCCCGTGAACCACCAACACCAGCACATGCGTTTGACATTTGTTCTGGTGAACAAGGGATATGGAAAGGTCACGGCACAATATCATAGAAAAGAAGGCAGTAGCGCACTGAATATTCAAAAAGATCATCTTACCTCAGCTTCTTCTAGACCGTCAATGCTAGTCTGAGGGACACATTTTGACCTCCTTAAACGGTACAGGCTCTCTGACCCCATTAAGGAAAGAGCATGAGATGGATAGATGGGGATATTTATGAAAAGAGAGAGAGAGAGAAGGTGATTATAGCCACTTTGCACAGATGCACAGCAAACAGAACCACAAATGATTATCGATCCTACAAAGCCCACTCATCCCCCTTTCATTAATGATTTTGCTTCCGTTTATTTTCTTCATAAGACGACACAGAAAATGTAGTGTTATCATCGAAACCACATACTGGTAACATCATATTTCAAAACACATCAATAGGAAACAAGACAGAGCTTGGGATTTGTATCTGAGAAACTCCTTCATTTTCATGTCGGCTGGTGTCATACATTCAGCCAAAGACATTACACCTCACCTTCACCATTCCACGCTCTATTTTTTTTTCTATTTGTAGTTTCCCGCTCCGTTCTGCCATCTCATTCTCACACTCATGATCTAGCTCTCCTGTTCTGGCTGGCCTCCAGTCATTCTGTCAGCATGGAGCTCGTGCCCATGCCTTCTCAATGCCTTTTATTATCTGCTTTTAGGGGGGAAATGCTGGAAACTCACAATCCACAAGGTGAAAATTAAAAAAAAAATAATAATAATTCAAACCCCCAGAAGTGGTTGTTCAAGGTAACATGACACATATCAACTACATCCATGAATAATAATGTTGGATTTTCTTGTTTTCTTTTCCACATTACTAATTCCCCATATTGTCTAATTCCAGGTGTTTTTTCAATGAAGCTACTTTGCAACAGTTACTGAAGTCCAACCCCATCATTTTGTAATGACAAAACCTCATTGAAAACAGAGTCTGTTAAGAGTCTGTACAAACAAATACCGCATTAATTCATAATCCATCCATTTGCAGACAAGCATGGGAACCTGTATGTATTTGAACCACCGTGATGATGTCATGACAACCCCGAGCTGCTACGACATCAAACAGACTGAGCCGATGATAGACCAGACTGCTTCTCTTAAAGGTGCCATAGAATGGAAAACTGTATTTACCTTGGCATAGTTGAATAATAAGAGTTCTGTACATGGAAATGACATACTGTGAGCCTCAAACACCATTGTTTCCTCCTCATGTAAATTTTGTGAATAAAAAAGACCACTGAAAAATAGGTGAATCAGAACATAACACAGACTGTGACGTAACAGTCGGGATCACTAATAGTTACGCCCTCAATATTTGCATATACCCGCCCATGTTCTAGACCAGCCGCCAGCCGAACCATCAGAAGTTCTGCAGGTATTGTGAAGAAACAAGCGAGGACAACAGCGGAAAAGGCAGATCATGGAAATAAATGTTATGTTCCAGGCTGTGCAGGAGATGTGAAGTGCAGGGATGGGTTGGTGTCTGTATTCAGAAAGGCACGGAAAACAAATAACGCGTTCTAATAAAATAACGCGAGCCACTAAAGGGACATGGTTAGCTCCTTGCTAGCGGTAGCCTGTTACATTGCAGTACATAAGATTTCACTTACCACATAAACAGAGTAAGGAGAGATGACTGAGGATGATGGCGAATGATTTACAGATCCTGAGCACCACTGACAAGCATCTGATCTTGTAAAATGTGTGGTAAGTACTGCCGCTCCATAGTATAAACAGAGTTCGTGCGATCGCGAATCTCGAAAGCGAAGGTGAAAGTAAAAAGCGATCATGCATTCGAAAGCAGTTTCAATGCCCAGCATATTAATAGCAGCTCCCTGATGCCCGCATTTTATATACAGTATAATTACCCGACGATATAACTGCGCGAGAAAGCATTGAAATATATATTTTCCCCGTGTTTCTTTCCTGTGAGCTACTGAAATGAGCCGCACTGTGAAACAGCCAATCAGAGCAGAGCTCAACATTATTATTCATGACCCTTCCAAATAAGCCAATAACAGGCACTTTCATTCTAGGGAGAAATCCTAAGGTTGTAAATGCACATGTAAAACCGTTTCTGGAGAATTTTTGCCCTTACCTAAGCCACATACTTTCTATATAGATATCAGAGAACAATTTAAAATATTGTATCAATGCATTCTATGGCATCTTAAATGGCATATTCATTCACTTCTAAATCATTGGGTCTCCAAGGAGAAATTGCGTTCATTGAAAAGCTGTACCGACTGCAAAAAACCTCCCAATAGTGAGAGTCTATCCCAGCTGCAGGCTTTCATTCACAGCCGTGCCATGAGGAAAACAGCCGGGGCGCTGAGCTGTGCTCTCTTCTGTGCTTAACACTGTATACACACTGCCAATCAGCCGCAGCATTATCAGGCTCACTGCCACTTTCTTACTACTGCCTGTCTGACTGCTTCTCCAGATGCCTATAAGACACAAACCACTTCAGCTTACATATTGAGCCATATATATGGATAATTAAACTAAAATGTCTCTAGATAAAATGTCTAGATCAATCAATAGACAGACAGACAGACAGACAGACAGACAGACAGACAGCTAGACAGACAGCTAGACAGACAGATGATAGATAGATTGAATGATAGATTAAATGATGGAACGATATAGATAGACAGAAAGATAAACAGGATAGACAATCAAGACAGACAAATAGGCAGATAAATAGAATGATAGAAAGAACAACAGAACTATACACGGACAGATAAACAGTGGATAGATGGTGAACTTTGTGTGTTAATGAAATTCCACAGCAGGAGCTTAATGCTCGTCCAGAGCGAAAGATCAGGGAATGCTGGGAACTCCCACAGTTCCATTTCAATTGGGCTCAAAAGGTGAGAAAGTGATGGCAAAGAGATGGGGGAAAAAAAGGATAACAAGCAATCATGACAAGACAATGAAATGACAAGGTGGATGCCGAGCAAAATGAAAGACAAGGTTATTGATTCCCCTCTCATTCCTCACAGCCTCTGCTCCAGAATGTCACTTCTCCATAAATACAATGGGGACAGTTTGTTCTTATTCACGCTGCTCTGGAGCTGCCTGTCTCTCTTGCTTTAGCTCATGTCCTCTATTTCCCACAGCAGACCAGTCACCCAGCACTACCCCTGCAGATTTATAGCATCCTGTAGAGAAATACAGATTCAAGGGACAGGGAGACAGACAGAGCAATTAGAAAGAGAGAGACAACCAGGGAGGACATGTGAAGGAATGTGACAGAGAAAGGAAGTAGATGGACAAAGATTTGACCACTCCAAGCTCTATATGTAACATCTAACCAACACTCTCTTCCTTCAGAGGAGCAAAACTAAGTACAAAGAAAAAGAAAATCAACCGACAAGTAGACCCGCTCCTTCAGCTTCAAAGACACATTTTCTTGAAGGACACTAAAACCCCAAGTTGACTAAGTAAAACCAATTTTCAGCTGAAAAGAGAATAAACCCTACAGGGTCAAATGTGTATTGACTGAGTCTGTTCCTCCTTTTGATTCCACAATCATATAGTTCAACAAAACATGGATTTCTACCAGGCAAACCTGAGCCAGGATAACACTACTGTGAGAACATCCCTCCCTCCAGCCTCCAAAAACAGTCCCATCCTAAAAAACATGAATCATGGTCTGAATCAGGTATTTTGACTTGAAATGAATCAAAAACCTTCATAATAAAACACTGTTATTTGTCATTTTGGCAAGCAACGGCAAATGTACATTCGTAAGCTGTGCATTTTACTGATTTTCATGTGACAACATCAAATATACGACAGAGTTTCATTGAAATAAATGATAATTACAAAAATTCATATGGAAATATATGTATAGGAAGAACATAAAGAAAGAACAAAGAACTAAAGAATTTAGTGTAAATTTTCCCAAACAAATGACTCTCCAGAAGACAAAACAAAAGCTTGTTTGATAATCTGATGGATGGCAACAGTTGCTAAGGTAGGATTGGACAGTAATACATGATGTAGTGAAGCATCAAGACAGAGAGCGAAATAAAGAGAAAGAGATCTAGGGAAGACAGAGAATGACAGTGCAACAAGAGAACAGAGCGACAGAGAGAAAAGAGTGAAACTGATTGAGACTGAAAGAGATAGAGAGGAGGCTGTTCAGAATGCAGATATGCATTTAAAGTGGAGATAAACACGAACGTGTTGCCAAAAATACACTCTGGTTGACAGTGGCCGCAGGCTGCCTTTAACGCAGCGATTGGATGAGCTCATGAAGAGACTGAACAGAGCGTATAACTCAACTGAAGAGAGCTAGAAATGATAGATGAAATGTTGCTTGGATCATACAGATAACCAAAAACGCAAAAATAGACACAAAAAAAAAATTGGACTGACCAACAAGTTGAGTAAGCAGCAACAGTATCAGAAATTCTAGGAAAAGCTGAACTTATGCAGATGAGATACAAAAAAGGCCAATTGCTTAGCTAATAGTGGATTCAGTGCTTAAATTATCTACATGACACTTTTTTCCCCAGATTTTACAATCAATTTGCTTGTTTTTATGGTATCTGGTTAACAAAAGTATGTTAAAGGGATAGGTCACCCAAAAATGAAAATTGTCATTAATTACTCACCCTCATGTTAATCCAAACCCGTAAGACCTTCGTTCATCTTCGGAACACAAATTAAGAAAAAAACTCATTTTTGATGAAATCCGAGAGCTCTCTGACCCTCCCATAGACAGCAAGGGTACTAACCACGATATTCTTGTAGCTTCGTAAAATTATGGTTGAACCACTGATGTGACATGGACTGTTTTACCAACGTCCTTACTACGTTCCTGGACCTTGATCGTGGTAGTACCCTTGCTGTCTGTGGGAGGGTCAGAGAGCTCTCAGATTTCATCAAAAATATCTTCATTTGTGTTCCAAAAATGAACGAAGGTCTTACGGGTTTGGAACGACATGAGGGTAAGTAATTAATGACAGAATTTTCATTTTTGGGTGAACTATCCCTTTAAATTCACACCATATGTATACTGGTGGTTCTCAACCAGGCGGGTGGGGCCCACTAAGGGGCCTCAGCAAACTTCTCAAAAGGCCACAAGATGACTTAAATGTATTTAAACAGATTATTATAATACAGTATATGAAAATAATTTAACTGTAACTTAAATGCTAATTGATGTAAAACAAAAACAAAATCAAGACGTAGAGTGAAATCATATTTTTCTGCCTCAATAACTATAGTTTTTATTGAAGAACAGTTCTTGACACTTCTGAAAAAAACAATTAATTAAACTGAATATATTTTCCAGTTTCTGTTAAATCCAAATCAAGTTGTGTCATAATTATAGCAGAAGTATTAGAAATTCTGAAAATATTTCCATTTTATTTATTTTATTTGACTGCGATATGACTGCTATATATTGTTGCTGCTGATTTTGGTGAGCTGTGCAACTGGCCACAGCTTTGAAACATCTGGACATAAATGAGACATGAGGCGAAAATAATTTAAATTAAAAAAAATAAATAAATAAATAAAAAAAAAAAGAGATGAATTGTTTATTTTATTGTAATTATAATAATTAATATTATTATATATTATTTTAACAACTAATCAGTTCTTTATTTTATTTTATATGTTAAGAGCCCTTAGTAACTCTGTGCTTTGAACATTGTGTTGGACAATGTGGAAACAAAAAAATAAAATTATAAACACCCCAAATCAGAGATGTATGGTGTTCTAAGCGGTATTTGAATGGATTGCTTCAGTACAGTGTGATTGACGTTTTGTGAAACAGTTACAGGCTGTCACTCGCAATGCATTACCGCGAGACACATCACACTCTCAGAGCAGCAGAATCTGTCACATTCTGGTATCAGTGTCCTTCAGTGCTGGCAGATACATACAAGTCAATACAGCAATCGTGAGCTCAGACCTCCTCCTGTGTGAATACGCTGCATCAACACCTTATTATGGTCTTTTTCCTCCCTTTTCTCTCCATCTTTCTCTCTGTGGAGTCATCATATTGTTCCTAGCTTTGTGTGTCTTCAGTTTTCCCTGCTTGGGGCATTCTGTGGTTAAATGGAGAAAGAAAAGGAAAGAAAAGTAATTAAATGGGAATTAGCGTGTGAGGGAGATTGTGCCTACAAGAGGCATATGTTAAAAAACGACTTGGCAGGATCTTGCGTGGGGGAGAATACAGATGAGGTGTGTTCGAGTGTCTGGCTTTGGTGAGGCACGGAGGGGCCATGTCTGCGAGGAACTAGAAGCGACGTGAGCCTGTCAGCCGCGGTCCCTCAGATAAGCTGAGAAGATAACGTGTGTGATTCCATCAGCCGACAGAGGCTAGGGCTCTTATTTTCTGCATTAATTAGCCGTCTGTTCTAATTTATTCAGCCAGAGCTTGAGGTCTAATCAGAAATCGGCCTGGATAGAGTTTGTTTTTGTCACAACGTCATTGACTAGGTGATTAACATTTGAAAACCTGAGAAAAATGTCAAGGGGGAGAGGAACAGAAAGCCAAATATATAATATATTTCAGCCAGGCAAACACTCTGGATACTGACATGCTGGCAGAATCAAAAGTCAACAAAGTTCAGATCAATATTAAGCTCAAGAGCAAGATTTTATCGCTTTGTTTTATCAGTGGCAAATTGGCTATATGACTGCTATATATTGTTGCTGCCGACGTTGGTGAGCTGTGCAACTGGCCACAGCTTTCGAAGATCTGGTCATAAACGAGACATGAGGGGAAAATAATTTAAACTAATAATAATTATTTTAAAAAAATTGTAAAAAAAAAAACATTATTGTTTACTTTATTTTATTGTAATTATAATAATTAATAAAATTATATATTTTAACAACGAATCAGTTCTCTTTCCGATAAAAAGCACATTCTAGATGGGAAAGCACTTGTTTCATGCAATTCATTTACATGAAATTCTCCTCTATCTTTCCAGAGCTATTATCGTTAAATAAATCTTAAACTAAAAACATTTTTTTAATGTTGTCATTACTTAAAAAAAAATTAACTAAAAATTTTATTTTTACATATTTGACTTAACATTCATTATTTTCATTTAGTTTAAGTACTAAAATAACTCAAATAAAAACATAAAATTTATAGACATATTTAAAAAAAATAAATTGTCACTTTATTTTAAAGTCCAATTCTCGCTATTAGCAAACCATTAACTATGATTTTTGCCTCAATAAACTGCTAATGTTCTGCTTTTTAATAGTTATTAAGGTAGTTGTTAAGTTTAGGTATTGGGCAGGATCAGGGATGTAGAATATGGTCATGCAGAAAATGTGCTTTATAAGCACTGATTAACACTCAATATGTTAATATTAGGCATGCTAATAAGCAACTTGTCAATAGTGAGAATACACTAAAGTGTTACCAAATAAATAAATACACACACACACACACACATACATAAATGACAAACAACACATCAAAATGACTAAACTGAATTAAAATAAAAACAGAAAATAAAAAATACAATCTAATTTAAAATATTAATAAAAACTATATCTCATTTTACCATCTCCACTATATCTTATTGTAGCATCACGATGACACTAAAGATAAAAAAAAAAAAACACTGAATCACTCTCAACTATAGTATCTCACAGAAGACAGATTTCCTGTGATTCTACCCCCCAAAAATATATTTATACATAAATGCCCACGTAGTTATAAGATTTTTTTTTTTTTTTTTTTTCAAAAACAAAAAAAAAAAAAACAAAACACAAAAAACTTCCACTTTTCACACTCTCTCATATATTTAGGTTTTTCAAAAAGTTAAAATGGTGAATTAGATTTTAAGGTGTTTTTGCAACCACTGTAGTAAGCACATCTAAGGTGCTGATTACATAGACGCAGTATAAATGTATGTACACAGATACATAACCATGGGAAAAATGCATAAATGAAGAAATGACATCAAAACAGAGCTCCAGCTTTAAATCTCAAGTACTAACCTACTGGAGTCCATAATTAAACTGATTGAATTCAATCAGTGGACAGAACAGACAGGTATAGAGGGAAAGCCAGAGAGAGGAGGTGGCTGGCTTCTGTCTGGTGCTTCTCTCTGAGGCTTCATCAGGCTGTTTCAATGGTCTCTTCACCCAAGTTCTGCCAACGAGCCCCCTTACTCCTCGACTCCACAGGGATTCTGCTCCAACTTCCATCTGCGCTCACATAAACAATCACTGCCCTTACGACGCCCTCACCAAGCTAATACACATACAATCAAGATGATTAGGCAATGCCAATGATTGAAAAGTAATTACTTGAAATAGTAAACGAGTATAAACAAAACCTCAGCCCAGAGCTGCGGCATGGGGACCTAATTGGCTCCCAAGACATGAGTTTATAGATTTATAGAGTGTCACAAAAGTCTCCAAATCCCTAAACTGTCTGGTGTGGCTCCAGCTGTCAGTCACGCATATGATTCCTTAAATAATCAGTTCGTCAATTAGGTCGTCAATCAGGTAGTCCTTAGGGAATGCATCCCAGATCCTTTAGATCAGAGATTGATGAAATTTCTACCTGTGAGGAACTGCAATTAACTGGAGTGTCTGCTTTAAAGGTCCTAATGAGTCCCCATTAAATTGATTTATAGAATCATTATCATCCTGAAATGAAAATTAAAAATGGTAGCATGGATAACACATAAGTCAAATTTTAAAAAGTACTGCTTTCACATCAAGGGGAGCAGATGGAATAAAAGCAATCCCTCAACCTCTGTGAGTTTAGAAGCCAGTCAAGTACAGCAGGACACAAAAAGCTTGTTTGACTGATGAAAAGCCAGACAGTATTCAGAAACAAAGAATAAAAGCTACAGGTCCTTCTGAGAAAAAAAAATCATCACGTCTCCGGCTTATCTAACTAGCTGTATTGCTGATTTTACAAGATTTGACATCAATGGACTTGATATAAACGACCATCAAAATAGCACTAGCTTATCTTTAATGCAGAAAAAGGATATTTGAAAGAAATGTCCATCATTCCAGACAAAAATATTGAACGCTCTACTCAGCCAGTAGCTTTGCATGCCAAACAAACTGTGCTCCACATGGAAGATGTGACATAACTGATTTCAATAAAATCTGACATTAGGACATTGCTAAGCATGTTAAAAATGCATAGCACAAATATTTATCCATAATCATATTATTCTTCATAAAATATTTAATTTAATTTAATATTAATTAAGCGTACCAACTGAAAACCTGTTTGTTTTTGAAACTGAGTTCTGTGTGACTGGTTCTTTACACATCTTATTGCTACTGACAATGGATAAATGGTCTTTTTGCATGTGAAATGTCACTGAAATTTCATCATTATGATGGCACCTTAGAATATAACATTTTCATAATGGCAGTGTGTCTATGATGCCTCAAAATGTTGCCTATGTAGAAGGGTTAACCAAATGGCAAATGTTTTGACAGCTAATTGTAATATTTGAAGGATGGATGCTACAGGATGTCAATATTGGGCAGGAACCTACAGCTGTCACTTAAGTGTTCCCGTACTGCACACAGATCAATCAAGATGCCCTCTATTTTACTCCACGACAGGATCAGACAGCATCCAGACGGCTCTGCTGAACTCAAGCTGGCTGGAATCTGGACGAGAGGAGCCCCCGCTAGCTGCATGTGAAAGTAGCTTCAGCTTCAGTTTTCTAATTAACATCAGTCTTTAGCACACCAGGTAGAAAGCCTCCTATTTGACAGGCTAATTAATCTGGAAACCTCGAGTGCCCACAGACTTCAGTGTACCTCCAACACTTAATCCTGTCAATAAATTGTCTCAACTGTAATGGACTATGGGGAAAATAAGACTGGGATTCAATGTAATTACTGATCATTTTAGAAACAGTAAATTCCACTTGAAGAAAAGACTGAGATGATAATAGGGCTAAGTGGTATAGTTATAGATGAAATGTCAATATCTGTCATTCTTTTGATGACTTTAAATTTTTTTATTTCAAATATATGCTGTTCTTTTGAATTTTCTATCAAAGACTCCTGGTAAAATAAAATATCATGGTTTCAACAAAACATTAAGCAGCACAACTGTTTTCAACATTGATAAGAAATGTTTCTGGAGAATCAAATCAACATATTAGAATGATTTCTGAATCATAAGACACTGAAGACTGGAGTAATGACTGCTGAACATTCAGATTTGACATCACATGAATAACTTACATTTTATAAATATATTTATGAATAACTTCATAAATATATAAAAACAATTACTTTAATATTAATATAATATTTTACACTATTATTGTTACTGTATTTTATCACATAAATACAGTCTTGTTGCAGTGACTTTCAAAACATCACAAAAATCTTACCTACAGTACACACACACACACATTATTTCAAATACTTATACATTTTTAAAATATATATAGGTTATTTGATGAGAAAAAAAGATGAAAAAAAAACAGATGAACCATTTCAATTAGTCACTGTAGCAAAGAAAAAAATTATACTTTCACAATTTTTCATGCATTTTTTACAATCTCAATATTTATATTTACTAAAGCATTTTATGAATGAAAAATGCTTAATATATTTAATAGTAGGAGTTCTCAAGTTGCAAAACAAGGAAGATATGAAACTAGCCTATTACTATTAACAAAACTGTCAAACATATAGCGAATATTCAAAATTTACCCAGCTCTAGTTTGATAGTAAGGTCAACACTATCCTCAAGTAGTCCAAATTTAGATTATACAAGAATAAAAGAACATTTTATTCAAGCAATTTTCAACAGTTTGAGGATTAACAAAATTATTCTCATTTCCTGCAGACATGAACCTGCATGTAGAATTCAATTTTTTGGTATAATGAGTGCATTTCTTTTGGACTGAGTCATAGTATTAATCACAGCATTGCTCTTGAGAGAAGCATTTACGCATGACGAGCAATTTCACTAAAGGGACCGCCTAAAGCTAACGTCGCTTTCATCTTCCAGGAAGAAGCATTGTGGCACAAGACACTTGAAAACTAAGCTGATAGGGGCTTGGTTGGGTCAACGCCTGCCTCTCACTTAGCTCATTTATCGCTCTGTCGCATTAGCTTAAGTCTCCATCCCCCTGAGTGCCGTCCAATAGACCAATCATACTGCACACGGGAGGAAAACAAAAATGTGAGAAAAGGCCACCTGAATAATTGAGGCGAAGGGTGAATTATCTTGAGCAATACTAGCATGCACATGCCATTTTCCATAAATGGTGCCAAAAGTATGTGGAACACAAGACAACAAACAGCTCAGAGAACTCAATAATATATGGGAATGTCATGTTGTTATGGAAATTGACATCTGGTTGTGTGTTAGGGGTTTTTATACGGTGGATTTACATCACTGCTATCACTCAATATGGAAAAGCAAATCGATACGTAATTGCTGTGTAATTGCATATGCCACAGGCAATAAATCACAGCAGAGAGCAATATTTTGTACGTAAATTCGATTGGGACATATCAGCTACTACACGAGCAAACCCTGCAGGAATGTACACTATCCTCCTTCCACGTTACACTAAACAAATGCTAGCGCAGCTTTCAGAAACTAAATATAACACAAGAAGAGCACAATACATCTAAGCAGCATTAGCGTGAAGCTAAGAGCCTCATTAAGTTTCACATATGTATGGACCTTCACACAAAGAACACGAAATATTAAAAAATACAGCTACATTATGTAAAAAACTAAGCCTGAAAGCAACTTCAAAAAGCTCCAAGCAGCGAGAAAGTGAAGAATCACGATGTTTATTTCACTAATGACTCATGCTAGCTAACTCTTACCATTACAAGAATAGACTAAATAAGAACAAAGAGTAAGAAAAATCAATGGAGACAGCTGAGACATGATGCTGCTTAATGAAGCCTGACGTCTGTTTCCTCTGTTTTCATGGGAAAATGAAAAATTACAGATTTGTTTGGCGAGCAGCTGGTTGAGCAATTTCTGTGACATGGGCGGTTAATGTAAAACAATGAGATGTATTATAAAATGCCATTTCAGATTACAGCCTCCTTTGTTCTTGAGGATATAAGCTAGAGATGTGCATTTGGGTTATTTTGACTGCTCGAGGTACTCTGGGTGAGGTTGATGGGTAGCTGGTCTATGTTCATAAGTATCAGACTGATGTCTTTGGTTACTGCTTCAAGGATTAGTTCACCTTTCAGAATAAACATTTCCTGATAATTTACTCATCCCCATGTCATTCAAGATGTTCATGTTTTCCTTCTTCAGTTAGAAATTAAAGGTTTTTGAGGAAAATGTTCCACTATTTTTCTCCATATAGTGGACTTCAACGGGGACCAGCGGGTTGAAGGTTCAAATTGCAGTTTCAATGCAGCTTCAAAGGTCTCTACACGATCCCAGCTGAAAGAATAAGGGTCCCATCTAGCAAAATCAGTCATTTTCTAAAAAAAAAAATAAATAAATAATACAATTTTATATACTTTTTAACCACAAATACTCATCTTGTACTAGCTTTGCGATGAGCATCCACAACCTCACACATTACGTAGTCCCACTGGAAAGGTCACACATGATGTAGGCGGAAGTACCGGCCCAGTGTTTACAAAGCAAACGTGCAAAGAATAAACCAAATGTCCTTTACAAAAAAAGGTTAAAAAATGATGCTGGATGATTTTGAAGTTGGAGGAGAAAATCAGATGGACTTCGTTACTACTTCTGCCTACGTCACTGTTGGTCCCTGTTGAAGTCCTCTATATGGAGAAAAATCCTGGAATGTTTTCCTCAAAAACCTGAACTTCTTTTCAACTGAAGAAAGAAAGACATGAACATCTTGGATGACATTGCGGGTGAGTAAATTATCAGGAAATTTTTATTCTGGCAGTGAACTAATCCTTTCATGTCTCTCACCACAATCAATGTCTTTTTAGGGCTACGTTTACACGACAACAATGTAGTCAAAAACAGAAAATTTTTTTCCTTCCGTTTTTAAAAAGTTTCACAACAAGCAATAAGGCGAAAGCAGCAAGTAATTTTGTATGAACGGACAATGAAAATCGACACGTACTGGGCATGTCTACATACCTAACACGTACTATGCACGCACATGACGTCACCGTTTTCAAAAATTCCTGTATTGGGTGTTTACACGGAAACGATAACTGTGGCGTTTTCAAAAACTTGCACTTGCAAAACCCGTTTTCAAAATGATGTGTTTTCAGTCCCCAAAACGCCATTGTCGTGTAAACGAACAGGCAAAACGCATAAAAAGTTTCCTGTTTTTGGCTAAAAATATTGTTGTGTAAATGGCCCCTAAGGGTGTCAAGTTAAAAATACTTTTAAAAACTGAGTTTACATCATTTCATCGATTCATTTTTTAACTCATTTGAGTGCTGTTGTGGTCTCGGTTTCCAAACCACAAAGTACAAATCTAAATACCCCACCATAAATAAAATAAATAAATACTAAGTTCACCAAAACATTAAAAACCTTTACTCATTCTCATATTCTTCCAAACAACATCCAAAGAAGATTTTTTGAAAAAATTGGTAACCAAACAGTTTTAGTGACTTAGCTTTTAGTCTTCTTTTTCATTCCACAGAAGAAAAACTGTCATACAGGTTTAGAACAACATGTGGGAGAATAAATGATGACAGAACTATCCCATTAGACCCATGCCATCAGTCTCAAGTGCACTCATATATCCATGTAAATGTTTTTACCACTGCAGAACATTCGTAGTATCTTCATGTAATATACATAAACCATGAATTTTAATACACAAAGTACGACTGATGACAGGAACCATAACATTTCCATTTATGAGCTCTTACCCTGCGTCTGGTCGATGTGGCCCAGGGTTTCTATCTGTTCAACGAGATCATTAGAGTTCCACTGACTCATGCCCAAAAGCATGGCTGTCTTCCCCTCCAGCACCTCTGAAAGAAATCACACACAAACACACATTCAGTGAGAGCAGTATATGATGAGGATGAGACAATCAATCATTTAGCTCATCGGCAGGATAATGCTATGCTCATTTCAGCTCAGAAAAAAATAAAAATAAAAAAATAATCACATGGAATGCAGCAATGCATCAAAGACTATTAAGATTCATCGAATTATCTTTAAATACAGCTAGAGCCATAAAGTGATGTCCAACTAATGAGCACAGAGCGAGCGATCGGCCACTCCGCTGGTCCTTGTGAGACCCCCTGAGTGCTTGATGGAGGACTCGGCTGTGCGGTTCACAGCATGTGACAGCGAACTGCAAGCCCAATGCCGTGTCGGATCTCGCTGGGCCAGTATTTCAGTGTGGAAGAGAGGTTGTGACAGGGCTCCGTCAGGCCTACTCATCTGCATCACACACTCGAGCCGACTGGCCGCTGTTTGTCTCATGCTATTCACTAGACTGCCAGCTGAATTGGTTTTTGAGTTGGCTCAAACAAGGGTAGACAAACATACACATGCACGCTCACAGAAACAATGTGAGGGAAGCTCGGAGTTGAGAGACGAAGGGTTTTAAATCATAATCCAAATACTGGCAGTTACTGAGTCATGTCGAATGGAACGGTGCTTAGAGAGAGCAGGAAGAACATAGATCTTCTGAAGTGTGAAATGTGCTTAGCACAAAGAAGAGCAACGACAGCAGCCCGGCTCCAAAAGGAGAGACAACCACCTATTTCAATAAATAAAACACATAAACTGCTAATGCACAAGGGTCTGCCAGTGAAAGGATGACAGCAAAAAGTGGGAGTAGAAAAGAGAAAAAGAGAAAAAAAAAGAACAATGTATAAAAAATCTGGGAACATGCTTTCAGAAAAAAAGTGGATGAGCTATGCATTTAAAGGATTCAGTCTGCACCATTATGAAAAATGCACATTGAATTATTGGATACTAGTTCCTATTGAAGTTAGGGATGTGCAAAACTACATAATTTTATGACTTTTATGAAAAGATCTAACAAAATGCATCTTTAGGGCAGTCAAAGTAACATATAAAAAATATATTTCATTATATTTATTCATTTAGAAAAGTGCGCTAATCTGACTTGAATCCAATCTGAAAATGTTTATCTTCAGATTTATATATCTAACATAATACAGGGCATTTAAAATACAATTACAAAAAAACAACAAAAAAACATTACAAATAAAAAATATAAAAATAGCCTTTTTATTACTTGCTTTAGCTTCAGTACAGTAAGAATATAAACTTGAAACATTATATTAAAAGACAATGCAATTCAAGGTTCAAAACATGGTGAAAAATGACAGCCAGATCTGAATTTGTACACAGATCAACAATTTAAAAATATCACAGAACAATGTACAGCACTTCAATAGACTAACTGACAGAGATATTCAGCAAATAAATTATTTTATTATACAAAACTATCATAGACCTCAAAAAACAGAGTCGAACTGCAAAACAACTGAAACGCTGCTGACAGCAGGAGATCTGAAGTCTGACCATAATTGTCCTGAAATGTATTGTTGAAAGCGCAGTGTTTGTTAAACAAGCTGCGCTTGATGCCTGTAGCAGCAGTGCTTTAAAGAGAATGAATTTAGGGAATGAAGAAACTTCTCAGAGAATTTATTCTGCTGAAAGTCTAACAGTAAGTGCAAAACACTGCCAGCAAGAAAATTCACTCTCTAAGAAGTTGTCTCTTGATTTACCCCATTAAAAGCACATTTATAAAATATTAAAACAAAAGTTAATATTTTAATTAGTCGACCTCAGTAAACAAACATCCTGACCTATACTTCATGAAGGTGTATCCCTGAGTAACTCGAAATACTTTCACTGTTTCGTGCACTTTTTTGTGAATGAAAGGAGAAAAAGAAGAAAGACAAGCAAAGTACATAAAGGTAGGGAAACATTTTGACTGGAGGTTAAGAGATTAAAAAAAAAAAAAAAAAAAAGACTTTAAAAGGAATCTGAAAGTAAATTTCATGAATCCTAGAAAGACCTGCAGGTAATGAGTTCATGGAGGCCCAGAGCTTATCCATTAACATTCTTCAACTCTTCTTTTACTCTTAAATACAGACAAAGATAGGAGTCAAAGGGCATGTCCATGTGAGCTGAAAAATTGTCAAATACTGGTGGATATCAGCTGTTCCTATTTCCAATTCTCTCCTATGAACATCTTCAGTATATGAACCAAATTTGCAACACAAGCCTGCTGGGAGTATATTTTCCTTGTAAATTAGATTTATGTGTACTTTCACTGCAAGATCATGTTATTTCAAACCTTTCTTTTTCAGTGGAACACAACAGGAAATGTTAGGCAAAATGACAGCCTCAGTCCCCATTCACATTCACTGTATGGACATCAAATGCAAACCTATAGTCAGCTTCATTAAATGTTAAAAGTAGTAAAACAAGGAGCATTTTCTACATGCACAGACTTCATTTTTCACATATTTTGTCCGACTAGTACTTTTTTCCATGACCAGAATATGACCATAGATGCCTGTGGCTGTTTAGAGGCAAAGAACAGAAGACAGCGTTGTCTGTCTGACAGTGTTTCAGGAAAACAGGCTTTTCCTGGAAAATCTTCCAAATGAAGGCCCATATTTGGTAATGAAAATCACACGTCTTGACCTACTTCCCAACCCTGGCGTTTAAAACGCCAACTCAAATACGAAAAAGAAAAAAATGGATTTTCCTTATGAATAAAAACTTTAACTTAGACACACGTCTATGTATGCCACAATTTAACATATAATAAACAAACCCTAAATTAAAACAAAAGACAAGCTGTCAACTCTCAGATGGCTAATGATATTCATAAAATCATAAAAGTCCTGATGCTAAGATGCCATTTTCAATTAACAGGGTCTTAATATTAAAATTCCAGGTAACACAATTTCAGATATGCTTTAAAATCTGACAGAAGTTATAAATAGCCAATTTGTCTTAGGCCCCATCCACACAGAGACACGTTTAGCTGTATACGCATACATTTTTTATCGTATAGGCGTTTCGTCCACACGGATCTGCCGTTTTGGGAGAGTGAAACCGGTATTTTTTGAAACCGGGGCCCAGAATGGTTAAATCTGAAAATGCCGCCTTTGCGTTTTCGTGTGGACAGCCAATCCGTATATTTTCTGAAACGATGATGTCATCAGCCCAAGTCTCGCCCCTAGTCAGACACCGCTACATCACGTTACAGCAACAAAAACATGAACAAACACTGAAAGATTGTCTTTTTATTAACTAACATTAACACGGATTAATAAATGTACTGTTTCATGTTCGTTTGTATACCGCGCGCAAGGTTTATGCGCATAGTCCAAGTCTTCTCCGTTTTTAGTGCATCTCTGTGGCAGAATTACAGCGCCACAAGCTGGTCTGGCATGTGTACTACATCGTTTTGGTGTTGGCTTCGTGGTTTCGTGTGGACGAAGATATTTCTTTAGACGAGGGAAAAAAAAAAAAAAAAAGGATCGGATAGGGAAAGCTCTGGCTTCGTGTGGACGCAGCCTTAGTCGATTTGTCAGTGCAGATGAATCTTGTGTGCAAAGGGCCCAGGGCTACCCGACTACAGAGAACA
Source organism: Tor tambroides (assembly GCA_021397915.2). NCBI lineage: Eukaryota > Metazoa > Chordata > Actinopteri > Cypriniformes > Cyprinidae > Tor > Tor tambroides. Next base: position 32,664 of record JAFVLL020015152.1, on the reverse strand, counting down.
ATCAATGTAACAGCAAAACACTTCAGCTCAAAATGCAAAGCCTGTGTAGGTAATGCTAATCAGTTAGCATTAAGGGTCACAATGAATGACTGCGAATGCATACAGCAATCTGTCTCCAGCAGAAATTTACACAGTTTTAAATGAGGGTCCGATCTTATTCCAGGCTGTACAAATGGGCTCTGTTTAAGCACACTCTGACAAAACTCATTACTCAAATGCACACGCTCCAATAACAGACCTGAATTAACCTCCTTAGACATTTGCCAACATGTCAGTTAAAAATGATTCTGAACGCACTCATTCATAATCAAAACAGCTTTGTCCTCAAACACCCCATGATAACACTTATCCAGCAGCACAGTGTTGAAGTATTTCCTATAAAAGTTGGTTGGGACAAAAAAAAATTTCAGCAGCCATTAGCATTGTCAACTGGCCAACTGGCAAGCATTGTTTCATACACTTGCCAACTCTGATTTTTACTTGCATTTGGTGCTTAGGCCCTGTTCACACATCTCATGTTGCATCCTACAGAGAGAGACTCCATGATGCGACTTGAAGGAGATCAACCCAGCGGATATGAGAGATATGAACAGGGCAAGTGAGAGTCTGACACGCGTGAAAGGGGCACATGTGTCATGGAGGTGAAGGCAGGCTGACAAAGCTGGAACCGTGATGAGCCTCAATTTCCCTACCACTCGGCACTCTGATCATCTGATTGACAGGGGTCAATCTCACAGGTCAGTGAAGAGGAGTCAACAACAGCCAGTCGCAGAGAGTATCCACACAGACTCGCAGAGACATATATTCACACGCACAACCTCTGTGATTTCACAAACACACCTTTGCAGTGTCACTCACACAAAAATCCATTAAGTTCGCACTCCAAGCCTGAGCCAAAACACTTGACTGTGGCTCTCCTGACAAAAGTGATTGCTAAACAAACCCTCAGCTACTAGAAAACAACATTTAAGTGTGCACAACATTTCTTTTGTCAATTCTGAAAGACTTCACACAGGTCAAAACAAGTCTGCAAACGACAATTATCTACAATGCTTTGAATCATGACAAATTTAATTCTTTAGAAAACTATGTTTACTAGGAGTAGAAATAGAAGGACTAACAACACATTTTTTTATACAATAAATCACATCTCACATAACTACAGTACCTTTCAAATGTTTGGGTTCAGTAAGATGTATTTAATGTTTTTGAAGGAGTCTCTCATGCTCATCAAGGCTGCATTAATTTGATTAAAATAATAATAATAATAATAATAATAATATTGAGAAATATTATGATTTAAAATAACAGTCATTATAATATGCTGATTTGGTGCTCATGAAATATTTCTTATTATCAAAGTTGAAAATAGTTGCTAAATGATTTTCTTTAAACTGATGTTTTTTTTTTAAATCATTTATTTGAAATAGAAATCTTTTGTAACATTTAAATGTATTTACTTCCACTTTAGATCAATTTAATGTGTCCTTACAGAATAAAAGTAATAGTTTCTTTAAAAAAAAAAAAAAATTACTGAACCTAACCTTTTAAACTGTAGAATATTTTAAAATTGAATTCAAACTGACTCATCCAACACACTAAGAGAAAGCAAAACTAATCACCTTTATTTAAAACTACATTACATTTAATTAGTTTCTGATACAAAAAATAAGGATTTTAAGAAAGTTAGAAATTTAAGAACACATTGAATACTCTGAAAAGTTTGGCTATCACTGTCAGTCATTAATAAACTACTTAGTGTAGGTCCCTCTGTGCCTTCAGCCTTGGTCATCCTCTCAGCATATTCCCTACAATGCACTGTGACAGTATAATACATTTCTTCAAAGTCCCTTTAAGGCAAGTCATTTCAGTCAGTGGTCATCTTGGTAATGCACTTGGGCGGTTATTTTCTATGTCGGCAATAGTGTCACCATAGTGTTCTAGAGTAAACAAACTCTCTCATTATCATTTAAGAATAATGCTAATGAAAAACATTTATTTCGACATCTGATATATTGAGTGTCATGATTTCTCGCTTTCATTTTTTTTTTTACTAGTGGTCTCCTCTTTCATGCCAATTCTTCTTAAAAACTGAGAAAAAAACTACTATAGTGAGAAAACCCTTTGCATCAATAAAGCTCATATATACACCACCATTCAAAATTTGGGGGTTGTAAAGTTTTTTTTAAATTTTTTTTTTTTTTTAAATATGTTTTTGAAAAAATTCTCTAGTGCTCACCAAGGCTGCATTTGCTTGCTCAAAAATACAGTAATACTGTGAAATATTACATTTCGATATAAAATAACTGTTTTCAATTTAGTATGAGGCCAAAACTATTTTCAGGAGCCATTATTTCAGTTCTTAGCATCATAATCCTTCAGAAATCATTGATTCATTGAAAATCATTGAAATCAGGCTAAATTATTGTTTAAGAAACATTTATTATTATCAATGTTGAAAACAGATGTGCTGCTTTTTTTGTAAATGTAATACTATTTTTCAGGATTCTTTGATGAATACAAAGTCCAAAAGAACTTTCATAATAATTCTTTTGTAACATTATGTCTTTACTGTCACTTTTGATCAATTTAATGTATCCTTGCGACCTTTATAAATAAATAAATAAAAATCTTATCCCAACATTTTTAATGGTAGTGCACATAACAAAAATGCAAGTTCATCTAAACAAAGCCTAATGATGGAATATAATAAAATCAGCCAAAAACACATTAGGGAACTATCTGGCATGTTCCCCATTCCATCCCGCTGTAACATCTGGACTTTAATTGAGGTTCTGTGTTGTGTGGTAAAGCGGGGGGCTCATTAAGAATAAATGAGAAATGTGTCTCATGAAAGTTAGATGTGGAAACATGCAAGATACTGATTACATTATACACTGCTACAACCCACTCTTACGTTTTTACTAATGTGGGGTAGACAGACACAAGAGCTCATGTGAATAAATTATAAAGCTGAATAATTTCATTTTGAACACCGAAACAATCAAAGTAATTAATTTGGAGATGCGACTCAAGAGACTATGTGATCTTGTTCGCACCTCTAATGGAGAATCCCCTGTTTTAGTCACACCTCCATTCACTGACCAAATGTTAGCAGCTGTGCTGGGACTCGACAGCCACAGGTTTGAACAGCACATAGTATAGTGCAAGAAACTGCCCACATCTGTTCATCAGCTCATTTACATGCTTCATTCACATTTAAAGTCAACATGGACTCACCCTGTGTATCTTCCTAATACACATTTCTCAACATATTCTGTATGGATTCAACCATGCATGTTTTTCCAAATGCATACATCCCGTCATAAGATGTTTTTTCGGTAAGCATCCAGTACGAAATATGTCACATTAGTGAAAACAAAATGGGTTGCTACAGTACGAAACTTATCCTCAACTTGCACGGTAAGCTGCTTTGGATAATAGCGTCAGCTAAATGCAAATGCTTCCTATAGAAAGAGATCATGGATAGTTGCAATGCTGAGGAAGGCAAAGTGAAGCCCAGTCAATTTAGATAGAAGAGTTTGTTTAAAGGTGGCATTTTGCTGAAGACGCAAATCTTGAGCTATTTACTGTATGGGCCTCGATTGGCTCGCTGGCGCAGCGACACTTGTAAGCTGACAAGCACATATGGCTGACAGTTTTCATCATGTTTATTGTAAAGGCTTGTAATTTGGACCCTATTACAAACAAAAGTACAATAACATTAAATCAAGGCTTGGAAAACGATAGTTTAGAGGATAGGCTACACTGTTCAGTCAGTTCACATCACAACAATCCACATCAAAATAAGAGAAAGCTAGTTTAGCATTTGCGTTCATCATGAAAAAGGCCAACAAATCTATTTCATACAAGTTAACAGCTTTTTTAGTGCCTACTTCAAATGAATAAATCCATAATGATGTGAGGAACCTGTAATGGACAGCATATGATGGACATGAAAAGAGAGAGAGGGAGAGAGAGTAGGGCACAGATGCTGAAGAGCTGAAGCCATCAGGATATTACAAAGAGTTGGAAATAAGTGACACTTACCTCGGGCATCAAAAAACTCATCATCTGAGCTGTCAACAGATTCCTGGGTGATGTTCTGCATGCGCCAGTGAGAAGCGCTGTGCTTGCGTAGGGTCACTAAAGGGAGAACATGAAAAAGATAATCAAACCAAAGGTCACTAATGCTGCATGCAATTACTGAGCATTGTGTAGGGCTGGGTATCGAGTTCGATACTTTTTAGGCACCGACCGAATTGCCTCGATACCACCGAGTATCGAAAAACGTCTTGTCGTTCGGTACCAAATTTCGATACCTAAGGGGTTAATCTCATCAACGTCAGTGAGGCAATAAGCCTGCAGCACTAGGTGTGTTTGACTAAGCGGCGCGCCGCAGATCGATCGGTGTTTGACATCCGCGAGAGCGATTCGAAAGCGCACGGAGCAGTCTGCTCTCTATATCGCGCGGTTGTGTTTATTACACACAGACTGAAGCGCGCGTGACGCTCGCGGTGATTTCAGCGTCTGCCGTCTCACTAAATGAGGTCATAAACACATGAACAACATCTCCAGAACTGCTCTGAGAGTCACTTCATGAGCATTTTACCATTTGATTTGAGTAAAACTAGCATCATATCATATACACACAGAACTGTAGGTATTTACGGCAACCCGTCAAAATAAAAGTCTGGTTTAACTTGGAAGACACTGCGGCAGAAATATATTACTACTGTTCAGCAGAATGTACATACTGCTACTATTAAAATTATTAAAACTTTATTTTTTTAAGTAATGATCATTTCTTCCATGTTTTAATTTGAATAGTAAACCCCCTTTGTTTGCCAAAATAAATAAAGTTTGATTTTCAATAATTTAAAGATAAATGAAGTTAATGTTTTATGCCTTCATTTGAAAACCAGATACAGAAAACAGAATTTCTGAGGAAAAAGTAGATATTTCATAAGGCAATTTTAAGAATAAATTTGAATAATTTTGAACTCAGTTGTCTTAATGCATTCAAATAATTAGACATACTACAACACAGAATTTAATAACAACAAAACATATGGTGAAAGAAAATAAAACACCCACTTATGAAAGTGGATAAAGATTTTCAATTTCTGGAAGTCTTTAACAATCTAGAATAAATGAATAGAAATGATGATTCTGTCTGAGCTATGCGTTTTAAAACGAACACGCACTAGTTTAAACTGAAAACTCTTTGAACTTTATTAAAATTATTTGCACTGATTTATTGTGTTGGATATATTTAGTTCCTTTGTGCAGTGGCTCAGGAGATAGTCTTTGAGTCTGTATAAATGTCAACAAGCTGAAAAAAATAAAAGCAAAGTTTTTGGAGATAATGTAATCTTGTTAAAACTGATTTTATAAAATTGGTATCGAAAAAAGTATCGTTCAGGAACCGGTATCGAACTCAAGGTATCGGTATCGGTATCGGTATCGAAAATTTTTGAACGATACCCAGCCCTAGCATTGTGTGACTAATTAATTAGACACACATGATGACAGTGTTATTTAATATTACCACGTGAAGTAGTCCAAAGGAATGGAATGGCTGGGAATTAATTGAAAGCATGTTTTTTTAATTAACACTGGCTAAGATGGAAATCAAAGTGTAAAATGTGAGATTCAGGAATTCAAAATGAGAGTGCAGATCATACTTAAGATGACTTGTCAAAAGGTTGCTTCTATTGATCTTAAAATAGGGCTGGGCAATAAATCTCATGCGATATGCATGCGCATCTCGTCAGTAAAGCCGGTTCCTTGATTAGCGGTAAATCTCCATCACCTGTTTTCAAATGGAGAGGCATTTAATACACGGAGCCGTAGTTCACTGACAAGCTACGCAATATCGAGTTCATTATCGAAGGCGATTCATCAGCAATAATGAAAGCGATATTGCGTAGCTTCTCAGTGATCTACGGCTCTTTATATTAAATGCCGCTCCATTTGAAAACAGGTGATGGAGATTTACCGCTAATCAAGGAACCGGCTTTACTGACGAGACTGACGATACCTATAGATGATATCTACACACTGTGAGGTATCATCATGAGCTTTAAACAAAACTTCTTTCTAGAAATATTATGACAGCACAAATTCATTCCTTCAATGGCTGAAGACAGAGTACTTGTCAACTCTGTGTTATAATAGTTAGGCAGGTGGTGTGACTTCTTTTTGATGCTGTTAAGATGACAGTAAGGAGCAAACGGCACAGATCTGAATTATATTCTGTCTTCAACACAAGATGGTTCTCCCAGCTACTACAGCTACTACATTATCCAATTTTGCACAAATCATTAGTACAGATGGCATAAAAATCATCTTCACCAAATTATTTCCAAGTAATGACGTGCTCACGAAGCATAGTTACAATAATCTGGGCCTTTTGGAACAACATGTTCTAATAACCATTGGAGCCCTGGGCTGTTTAAATCTAAAGTTAATAACTTTCTAATCTAATGACAGATAGCGGCAATAATGCAAATTACAAATCAGCGTAAGTTATTACGAAATTACGAAAGTTATCCTCTCCCAATCATATTAAGTGGGCCATGATTTAATAATTATAGATCGGTGTCACTGTGAGTGAACATATAGCGATGGGGATTTTTGACACTTTATAGCTCAGCAAATTGCCTCTTTACTCAAAGCATTAAATCATTTTGCATTATAAGTAATGTAAATCCAGTAATTCACACAGCCAGGCTTAGTAAGCTCACTGTTGCATTCATAAGGCTTAAAATTAAAGTGCACTGAAACAAGCGCAACAAAGAAATCCAACTGTAATCACTTAAAGAATTTCATTTATATTGATTCATTTAGCAGATGCAACTTTCAAATGAAGAAAAACACAAGCACAAGAGATTAATCATGAAGAACCAATATCAGCAGTGCCACAGTAAATGATTTTGCCCATTTAGTTGGAATTACTCGAGAAGTGTCACCTAAGCTGTCAGTTCTCTTTCCCCTGCTGTCTTGTATCTGGACCTCCACATGATTCTGCTCACTCTGTTGAAACAATAAGGACTCGCACCTTCCATTACTGGGGTTCGGTGCGGCTCCACAGTTTTCATTCTCTCCCTTTGACTGCTGAACCCCACATCACCATGCAGGATTTAATGAGCTTTTCATCTCTCTCGCAAAGCCAGCAGGTCAAATGTTGGCACCATTAATGCGCCCCATGGAGATGAGTATCTCAGCCTTCTAAGTTTTCTATTATAATGACAACGCATTTGACAGCGGCATCAACAGAAATCTGCTTTTTCATTGCTGAGGGCTTTGTCTGGACACAAGCCCTGCCAGACAACTTCTAGATAAGTCACCATATAAGCCACCACAGAATTTCAGAATTCAAATATGCAACATAAGTAGATGTTGGCATCTTCTAAGCAGTCTTAACTACTTTTTTTTTTTTTTTTTTAAAGGATTTATTTTTGGTGTTTCGCCTTTTATTACTATAGGACAGTGTAGAGTAGACAGGAAGCGAAGTGGGAGAGAGAGAGGGGGGTGGGATCGGGAAAGGTCCTCGAGCCGGGATTCGAACTCTGGACGCCCGTAACATACGGCGTTATATGTCGGCACATATTTTTTTTGTGAGATGTTTTGTTTGAAAAGTCTCTATTTGCTATACTTCTTTAAATTAAATGCCACTTGGTATTATATTTTCTTATTTAACACAATATAAAATATGGCTTAAGTGGCCGCATTCTTGGGGCCACTGCATATATAAGATTTATAATATCTCATAAAAATATAAGGTGAAAGATTGCAAGAACTGAGCAAAAGTTCCACTTTGCGATCATAACAGTATAAATATTGAAGAAAGGTTTACCAGCTGAATTAATTGTTTTACATAAGTGATGGTAATCAAATTTAAAGCAGCCAAATACACATACAGTATTTTGTTTTAAATACTTTGATGGAGATTAAATGCTTTCTCCTTTGGGACGCAGGAGGGCAAGGGGGAATGTTTCATTAATGCAGTCTAAACATTGAGAAATGGCTTTTAAATCTTGGTAAATAGATTTACAGGAGGAGATAAAGAGGTGCAGATTAGTTTGAATGAGGGAGTCCAGTGAGACCTGTCTTCAGAGAAGGGAGGGTGGATATACCTCAGTTCCTGCACTAAAGCATCTCTAATTGAGTCTATTCAGCGTTCCCATTCTCACATTTCTAATCACATCGTCCATAATTCACCCTGGAATGAAGGCTGAGTAAAGGGAAAGGCTGACGTTTTTTGGCTAAGGAAGAATGTATTAGAAAAACATGAATGGTTTCAACCAGTAACAGAGGTGGTCATGGTTTCACAAGCTATAATCAAAGTTATATTATAAACCACTGCATAGCTGAACCGAGATGGATTTCACTACAAGTGGCATTGTTTGGCTTGCTTCAGTCTGGCAAGTCATGCAGGTGATGCTTTTGCACTAAAACAGCATAGAGTAGAGGATGTACTTCAGCCATGAAATTGGTATGGTCCTCATGAATGATACATTTATGAAAAACCAAATAATTTCTTCTGGTTCTATAAAAGCCAAAGAATAAATAATTTGACCAGCTTCCTTAAAGTTAGGATAGCATGTGCACATTTCTGTTTAATTGCGTCAACTACAGAGGGATTAAACTACAGAGGGATTAAACGAAATAGAATGCATGCTGAAAGGAAGACTTCCTTTAAAAACACTCAAAATTGATTTGAAAAATGAAGTTTCAGCTGAAAGCTCTTAAAGAAGGATGACTTTGCAGTCTCATTTGCCTTAGGGCAATGCATACTTTACCTTCAGATGTCTGTGCCATTAAATTGGACATGCAATTATTCAGGTCGCTAGCTATAAACATAATCAATGCATACCTGTACATCACCAATATTTCCTAGTCTGTGAGGTTCTAATATTTATCAAACTGATACTGGTTAAGATTCATCCCCATACAGGACAGAATCAACAACTTTTAAGCCACTACAACATCTCTCACTAAGCACTAAATTGGCAAAATTTTCTAAAGTGTTATTTACTCAATATGAACTTCTTATTTTTTTGAACTGCTACATAATTAAAACATTTAAACAGATATTTGAATGCCTTATAACTCATCTAACTATGAGCCAGATTTACTAACAGCTTGCGCCAGCGCAAACCATCTTTTGGCGTTAAAATAATACCGTCAGGATTTACTAAAGACACGCAGTGAAGAATTAGCACTGAAAAGGCGTGGACACAGTTATTTTTGCGCCTGACTTTATTGAATATGCATTTGTAGGAGTTTCCCTTTGAGACGCAAAATTTATGGGAGGAGAGTATTAAAATGAATCACGCAACATGATTAACTAACATTTCCGCTCGTCAAATTACTGATATTTACACCATTATTTAACCCCCCAAAAAAGCATATCCTAAAGCAGGCAGTAATTTTTGCTGCTCTTTTAGATTGCGCTGGTCATTATGGAAATGATCTGGCTGCGTCTGTGTTCTTTAATATGCGGATTGTCAGTAAATCACACGCAGAATTTTCCCCTCCCATCGGCGCTCTTATGGAATTGCGCTCTAACTAACTCTAATTTGCCCTGTTTAGTAAACCTGGCCCTATGTCTCTAATTTTAGCGCTGTGAGTTATGAATGCTGGGTCAGGGATTGTGATTAGGGTCGATATCAAGGTTTGATATGTCCCCTCTCCGAGGAGCTTGCACAGTACAAAAATGGCATTTTCTCCAGAGCACTCAAGACACAACTCACTGAGAGACTTGCTCTTAATCAAAAACATAATCTCTGCTAGATAGGACTAGGAGCTGCTTTCCTCCAGCAATCTTGCTTTTCTCTCTTTCTTTAATCTCTATCTCACCCTCCCTCTTATACTTTCTCTCCTAGCCTTCAATTCCTTCCTCTTCCCCTCTTCAGCCTCACCCTGTAACCCACGCACTCAAGCTCCTCCACTATTTCTACTCATTTGTTCATCAGCCTCATGTTAAAGCTCCTCTAGAGAAAAGTGCTGAGGTAAAGGCCATTATGACATCAGAAGGCTCCCATTGGCTCACTGCACTGGTTTTAAGGCTGTGTGTGACTTGAAAGGGAAGAGACAATAAACAAACAAAGGTCACAAGGGCATACTTGTTGGAAATAATGTGATTCTGTTATTGCCAGGCCTAGACGTCTGATTAGTGGGGACAGGCATGAACCGCTTCCCTATTAAATTCAAAAAGCTTAGCTGTTTTCTTCAATAAGCGATGGTTATCATCAAACAGCATTTTCAACCCATTTTATTACTTTAATGAGAAGTATTTCCAACTGAAACTGGATATATATCCAACTTAGCTTATACACTGTGTTCCTGCAGCCACAGGTTCAATTCTCATAGAATGCATGAACTGATAAAATGCTTACCCTGAATCAGTCACTTTTGATAAAAGCATCTTCCAAATGCAGAAACCTAAATCGAATGATTTACAATTCAAATATAATTATTTTGAATTGGACAGCAAGTAAAAAAAATATATATATAAATAAAACAATTGGTCTAATAATTAATTATAATTAATAATATAAATTTATTTTTTTAACTTTAATTTAGAAAATAATTTATTATAAACTATATCACACATTTTTTAAAAATAATACATTTTATATTATTTATGTAACACACACACACATAAATATCAACACATTTTTGTATATATATATATATATATATATATATATACACACACACATACACATTTATTATATATATATATAATTTATATGCACGCGTGTGTGTGTTTGTATGCATAAATAATATCAAATTTATTATTTTTCAAAAATGTCATAATTTATAATATTTGATAAATTAAAGTAAAAAAATACATTTATATATACACATTTATATACATACGTTCATATTTAATTATTATATAAATTGTTTAATCAATTATGTATACTTTTTACTTTCAATCCAATTCAAAATAATTAGATTTTAAATTAAAATAATTTGATTTAGGTTATGCATAAAAATTATATACATTTTATAATTTTTTTATCATCCACCCAGTCCAATTTAAAATAATTTACATTTTAAATTATTCAAGTTTATTTTAAAGATAATAAAAAGGGTCAATTATGTTGGAGTTGAAGTTATGACAGCAATACTGTATGAAACTGATGTTATTCTTTTCTGTTGTCCACTTGAACACTCAAACCTTGAGTCGACGTCTACCTTTTCAAGAGAAAAACAGCAAACAGTTCTCAATCAGTTATTTCATTAAATTACTCTGAAGAATACTCCCATCCTTATCCCTGCATAACCAAAGCGTGCGTGCTTGCAGCATATGTGCAGTGCGGCTTATAAACACCTCCGTTTGGCAGCTCAAAGCAGCGCCGCACACGCTGTGAAACAGCACATATGCCACAATTGCACAAAAAAAAATACTGGTGTGATAAATAACTTAGCATTACGAAGCAGAACTGTGATACTCAAAGTCTAAAAGACCACAAATGCAAAAGTGGATGCTACCAGACAATACAAAACTGACAAAGGCTGTATTTGCAGGCAGTGCAGGCTAAAGCCATACTGTGCAATCTTTTCTGTCCTTTATGATTGTTGCTTGTCGCATCTTGGGTAAAAGCCAAGGGAGACTGTGCAACATCAGTGATCTTAGGACTAGGATGCGACTGACAACGCTGACTACGCGATATTCCAGAAACTTTGTTCTTAGGTGGCAAAATCATGGCCAAAATCATTCAGTGTGCTCTTAGCTTTAGAAAAGGGTCAAGACTTTCAGACGAAGTGGAGTAGCAAGGGTACAGCTGCTTATGCTGCAAAAGACGGCATGCAAAGGTAAGTGTGAAATCATTGCAGCAGGGGAGAATACAGTGGGCAAACCTCATGCAGGATCACAACATCAAGAGGGGATTGAGAGTAAACTCCGGGGAACAGAGTCACTTGACTGGGTTACTCAAGAGCCGCCGCCTCCTTCTGTCAATGCACAACTGAGGACTAAAGGAGGCGATGCTACAAATGCATGAGGCATGAGCACAGAAAGCTCACTCGGATGGACGTTAATTGTGCCTTTACATAACCAAGGAAATGCAAACACAAAATCGAGATGTTCTGTTAACGAGACAGCGCTGTCGTATCGCTTCCAAGTAGTGATCAGTTTTTGGCATCTCATCTCTACCGAAGTGAAGCTGTTCAACCAAGCACATCAGCAAAAAGCTCTGAAAGGAAGTGTTTGTATGATATGGCATCATGTGTAAAGGTTCCATCTGAAATGACAAGATTAAAGATCCAATTAGGAAGTACAGTTATCATTATCATCTCATTCTTTTATGAGCATGTTGTATAATATGAAAGCATGCTGAATACCAACATGCCATTTGGTCACATCCTCCATTGAAACAAAAAAACTACTGAACAATGAATGAAATAAAAAAATATCTCTTTTGATAATTTTTTTTGTATTTATACAATATACATATAGTTATACAATATATGCCTTCTATGTTGGAAAAATATGTAATAAAATAATTATAACAAGCCATCTATCTATCTATGCATCTATCTATCTATCTATCTATCTATCAGTTTGTCAGACTATATATTATTTTATATTCATCCATTAAATCCTCCTATACTAAAAAATAGATGCTATTATAATTTGCCAGTAAAAGCAACGCTGTTGAAGAATGAATTAAATGATGAAGAGATTTATTTACAGCAGATGTTTTTTAAAGAACCATCTGTCTACTACAACCAAACTCATCTAGTTAAAATGTTCATATGCTGTAGTTGAACGTTTTACATTATCTAGTTAAAATAATATCCATCTATAACCCCTTGGTTAAGGGAGCCAATAAGTCATAGTCTCCCATCTCACCGAATCATTGCATCAAAATAACAATGAAAAAAATGAAGACCTGAATTGCCTGTAAACAGACACAAAAGCCAGACTTCAATACTACAGAGGGTCATGAAAGACTGTCATTCTCTCTTTCTCTCACAGGACCACAGGGTAGCTGTGAGTCTGTCACTGCCTCTCGTGCAAGGCTATTTTTAGCTCCGTGCTCTACCCAAATCATTGTGCAAGTTCGCTAGAACACAATCATTATGGAGGGAACCTGAAATCTGCCCTGAAATCTGCCATTACTGATGCTGATTTGGTGCTCAAGACACATTTCTTACTATTATCAATGTTGAAAAGAGCAGTGCTGCTTAATATTTTTGTGGAAACTGATACATTTTTCATGATTCTTTAATGAATAGAAAGTTTAAAACAATAGAAATCTTTTGAATCATTAAAAATGTATTTACTGTCATTTTTAATCAAATTTAAAAAAAAAAAAAATCTAATTTTTTTTAACTTCTTAAAACCTTTTAGGTAATGTATATAGTATAGAATACCCAATACAGAATGTAGGCCTAGTGCGGAAAAGTACAGCAGAACAATTCTTTATCTGTATTTAGGATAAAGCATGGTGCTGTAAGAACTTCAACTGTCTTTTGCAAACTACAAGAGCAGCATCTAAAATACCTGAAATAGTAAAATAAGAGATTCAAACTAAAATGTAAATAAAATTATATTGTAAATTTTCATGTCACGCACCACTCCAGGTGGTCTCACAGTTGAGAGCTACTGATCTGGAAGATGCTTGATCTATTATGCTTGGCTTAGTTACATAAATTCATGAGTTTTCATCAAGTAGAAACGTCCTTGATGCTTTTAACAGGAATAACAGTCATTTCTCACTCTACTGCGTGGGTGCAGCAAATGCTGAATTATTGGTTTGAGGATAAAAATAGAATTTCATTTTCTCAGTGACAAAAACCAAGCAAGAAACAATATAAACGTGAAACCTGAAATAAATGCAAAGTTGTTTGCTGAGAGCTAATACTAGATCATCCGAGTCTCTTGGTCTGACAGCCACAGATATAGAGAGTGCTATTGACTGAAATGCCATTACACAGATATAGTGTCACAATACCTTCCATCAAAACCCCATAAAAAAAAAATAAAAAAATAATAAATGAGCAGGAAACAAAACAGACAAAACAAAAGAGATGAAATGTTTCTCATTTGAATGTACATCATAAGGACGCCGCAGGAAACACCTTGACTGAGGTCCACGTTAATTGGTTTGGCAAAAACAAGCCAACTCTGCAATTCAATTTTGCTACTGTGAACAACACAATCAGTATTCCCGGTTTTTATTCTCAACCAAAGCAAAGCAAAATGAGTTTTTGAGAATTGACACAGAAATACTACTTGCTTATCTTTCACTAAAAGGTCACTTCCTGAATGGCTAAGATTAAATATATCACTGGAGCAGTGACTACGACCTCTATATGTACATATGAAACATGGAACTGTAGATTACTAGAGCTATACAGGAGAAATAATGTGAAGAAACATCTACCCCGTTACACCTGAAAAGTGTATTTCAAAGCAATTCAACAGAGACTTTCACCAGCCTAAGCATGCCAATATATGAATTCCTATTCACATTACTGAGCAGTTCATTCTTAGACCTCTTTTTCCAGAGCACCTTCTTTTTTCCAAGAAAGGCAATGCAGATGAATTGAGCACACAATGAAATACATTTTGTGCAATGGGAAATCGCATCCCTTTGAAGCTTTGAGATCATACAGAGCTGGACTTACAGACAAATACGACATGATGGTTTGACTCACGGAAACCGTGCTGAATTCAGGTTGGTGCGGAGATTGATGCACTCTGGGGCTCTTCTGCTGAGGGAATATAGACTGTGAAAGAAATTAACTGCAGCTCCTGCGTCTGGGTCTTAGAAATGACAGAATAAATGCTAATATTCATTGAGTGGTCTATATCCGAATCTAGCAATGAGCATCAGCTACAAAATATATAGTAGGAATATATATCATTACTGTTGGAAATAGGTCCAACTTCCAAATTTTCTTCCCAACAGGGAAGGTTTAATCATTCAAAAGTGGCAAGATAAAGTATATAGCTTATTCAGGAGTCAATATTTTGGCAAGGAAATGAACAAAAAGCAATATGCATTTCAGGAAAATATTATGCAAATAATATTTTCGAAGTCAAATGTGACTAGTCTGTGAGGTACACACAAAATACACATTTTTAAAGAAAAAAAATAAATAAATGTAAAAAACATTTTCTTCTTTCATGTCAGTGTTAACAATGACTCTGACTAGCTTTTGCATTTATAAGTGAATCTCATTGATTGGAGAAACTAAAGTACATGACACTAAAGGTGTCTCTACGTCATTTGCTGCTTCTTAAATTACGATTCCTGTTTTTAGTGATATTTATATATTTTATGTAGGGCTGGGCGATTTATCTCATGCGATATGCATGCGCATCTCGTCAGTAAAGCCGGTTCCTTGATTAGCGGTAAATCTCTATCACCTGTTTTCAAATGGAGCGGCGTTTAATACACGGAGCCGTAGATCACTGACAAGCTACGCAATATCGAGTTCATTATCGCAGATATTGCGTAGCTTGTCAGTGAACTACGGCTCCGTGTATTAAACGCCGCTCCATTTGAAAACAGGTGATAGAGATTTACCGCTAATCAAGGAACCGGCTTTACTGACGAGATGCGCATGCATATCGCATGAGATATATCGCCCAGCCCCCTAATTTTATGTCTTTCTATGGAGAAAAAAAGATTTGGATGATAACTGGTGACTAATTTGTGCTAATGGTGACAGCTGATCTACAGTAACATGTAGGAGATTAACTGATTGATTTGTTTTTGAGTTTTGACTTTGGATAATAACAAATATGAACACAAAAATCTTGAGAAATATATGAAAATCTTAAAATAATCTGGGACTGAACACGTATCCATGAAGAAGCCTTGCTATTTAACATATAAATGAAGCCAGCCTACTCTGTGTTTGCTGATGGGCTGCCAGTTCTGATCATGTAAAAGAACAAATTTTGCTCCAGTGATGACGTATCTGTTCTGCTTGTTCAATACAATGAGCTGTTTGATGTAATGCCGATATGATGTACTCAATTATCCCACCATCCCATCCTCAACAACACTGATTCACTAGGAATCTCATAAACATTGTTGTAAATTAAGTAACCAAACCAAAGGAGTCTGTAGGATTACACATTTCCACCTACAAAATCAAATACTGACTTCCTGCATGACAGAGAGTGGAGAACTTCTTGGCTGATTCAGAAACGTGCCTGAGGAGAAATCAAATGCCTATGGCAGCTTATTAACAGTCTGTAGTCGTTACCGCTGTCCAACATATGGAAACTGTTATACTTACATGAAATACAACATGGATGACATGCTGTCACACCAATAACCCAGACAGCTTCATAGAGCTTCACATTCAAAACCCAGAAGACACATGCTGTGAGCTTCACATCATAACAAACCACTTAAAACTGTAGAAAACACTCATGATCATAAGCTACAAACATACTGACAGACTTGAGGCTAAGGTTTCTGACGTTCTCTTCACTGGTTTCCTGACCCCTAGAGACTGAGCAATCATCTACATAATCATGTTTAAAACTGAACACTTTTTTGATTTAGATTTAAAGCAGCAGTGTGTTGTTTTGGACCGCCGGCTTCACAATGGCATACCAATCGCACACCATTGAGAGATTCAATGTTTCTATGGCATACTTATAGTTGTCTATGCATATTAAAGGAATAGTTCACCCAAAAATTAACCTCCTGGTATGATTTATTCCCCCTTATTCCCCCTTATGTATTCCCCCTTATAAATCTGTACGACTTACTTTCTCCTGCTGACAGTTTTGGTTACCACTGACTTCCACTGTACAGATAAAAACATTCAAAATATTTTCTTTCACGTTTCACAGCAGAAAGAAAATCATACTTGACATTTTTGAGTGAACTATCACTTTAAGCTTAGCTGGAGTCTTGGAGAAAGAATTTGAAAACATTAAAACAATCATTAGTGGCTTCAAAACAACTCTCTGCCTGCATGATATCTCAAAAGCCTATGTGAATCGCATAATCAATAAACTTATCCACCTTATTCTTCACGTAAAAATGGGCGCGGCCATTTGTAAATTTTATGGGTCTAGCTTCCGGTCTCATTCGCTTCCAGCTATTTTTAGCTGTACAAAGCTGCTCGTTTTGCTGCTTGATACTGGAAATTGGTGTGTCTTACCATATTATTTTAGTGTATCATCTTAATTATGAACACACTGGTTTGTAATGCAAACAGTTTTACCGTTTACTGCACGTTGTTATTCTTCTCGTTACTTACCCTATAGCATCTAATGAACCGGAAGTCTTGCCCATAGGCTTACTTCTGCGTTTAGGAATAAGGTGGATAGAAATATTGCACAGTACCACATTAACTCACATCCATAACTTAGAATCAAGAAAAGCAAAGGGTAATTTTTCTTCCAGATCTAGACTGGATGTGCTGCCATAAACAGATTAAACTGTATCTAGTATGTATGGTGAGATGTTCAGTGCAGACACTCAGCCCTAGACTCAATCATATCAGAGTGTCCTACTGATACATATCTTGAAGAGAGGCCATCAGCTCTCCCTCTCTCACATCAGCCTCTTCAACATTCAAGGAGCCAAACTGACCAAAAACATCTCATACAATTCATGTCACTCGCCAATTCACCTTTAAGTAGAAACAGAATAAGGAGTGCTT
>JAFVLL020015152.1:0-10000 GCA_021397915.2 Tor tambroides | reverse complement strand
GGTTAAACTACAACTTAACGTACCCTAAAATCTGCTTACTGCATTAGAATTACACAATAAGGGGACAACTGATACTTTTAAAGCCATCAAAAGCCCTAAAAAGACATAGACCCTTATTTTATATTACTAAATATGTCTAATCTGCACACTTTCTGATTATTATAGCCTTACTTTGTTATATAAGAGCTGTATGTGTGTACATTTCTATGGAAAGATTGCAAGTGCGCTCAGGCCCTGGTTGTCCTGTCCGAGCACATTCCCAGCATACCAGCACAACATCTGGACCCATCTGGAGGCCATTTTCCCCTCAGGCTCTGACACATAAACTATACTCTCTAAGTATACCTCACCTGTCCAGTCACGCTGGGCAACATATGGATGCTTAGTGAACTTAAAGACAATTAGCATAGAGAAACAAAACATGTTTTATAACATATGAAATCAGTCCACAAAGTAACAAGTTTGCGTTCTGATGCAGACAGCATTAAAGCTTATTCAGGAGGAATCGAGTGTGTGATCCTCTACTGTGAGATATTTATAGAAAACAGTGTAAATCTTATCATTTGTAAATGCATTAATAATGTAGAGGTTCTTTTAAGGCTTTTGTCTATGCTGAATAGTCGACTAATGCATTGACTAATGCACACAGAAGGTTGTATGGATTATGACACACTGATGTGACATTTGTTAGCCGTGTGCTAAAAAGCATCTGTTTGCATTTAAAAGTCAGACCGCCCACTGAGGTTTCACATTACACCAGAAATGCCCGTCTGTAAAAACCGAGCTCTAACCAGCAGGTTCTATTCAGTGATTGTAAAGTGTAATACTGAAATGTAATTCATGGAAAAACATACAAAAATATAAACCTGGATATGACAATGTTCAGTTCCAAAAAATATATCAAAGTGTTATTGCTTCTAAGTTGTTTATAAGGAGTCTCTATGACATTGATGTGGTGGGAGACTGGACTGGCTGGAGGAACTCTGAAGTGAAAACAGCTTCCGCATATTCTTCGCAAACATCCTGGAACTCTGCCACCACATCAGCCAGAGCCTTAGCCATTAGCTCATCAGCCAGACTGCAGGAAACAAGGGAAAAGAGAGTTACAGTTACACAGCACTTATTGCTCATTTTATATTAAAGGGACAGTTCACCCAAAAATATGGAAATATCCCTTAGTTATTATAAATGGCTCATTCAGGGGGAAAAACACGTTGGGTTTATTTTTGTTACTGTTAACTAAAACTATTAAAAATCATTTAGCTTTTTTTTGGTATTTGAAAAATGCTGAAAAATAAAATAATGAAATGAAAATGAAATATATATGAAAAACTTAAAGGAAAATTAAAAATTAAATTGCCTTAGGAACTAACTGAATTAAATGTATTTTTATTTCAGGTTTAGTAATTCAACTTTTTAAAGGCAGCATGAAAAATCACCCTATTTTTCTATTATATTATCTATTTCTATTCTAATGCATGTTACAGATTTTATTGAGAACAATTCATCCGAGAATACAGAATGTTTTTTTTAATGTTTTGTCCTCGTAATGTTTAATCAAAATGTCAATGCTACTTCTGTTTCAAAAGACAAAAGTACATAAAATTACTAAAACTTAAAAAGAAAATACTCAATTCAATATATTTCAAAAATTCTATAATAGTATATAAATAATACTAAAATAATTGTTTTGTGTTCTCTCAACATTAAAGAATAAAAATGACTTTTTTTCTATTTCCTTAGGACAGTGATGAGATCATCTAAATCCTTTCTTTTAGGCAAGTATTAAACTTCCTTTGTGTAAAGAGCAGAGCTACCCAGAGAACCTAGTCAGTCTGTGCTCACTCAAGGCCTTGACTGCCTTCAAGGCTCTTATTACCCACAATGCACCGCTGACTGACAAGTGCCCGCACCCGTTCCCAGCAGCAGCACTAATTGCCGTGACATTTCCCATCTTCTCTATTTCTCTTGAATAATAACCATTCAGAGTCTCTGCGGTGCCACACTGACCTCTGCACAAAAAAAAAAAAGATCCTGAATTTCTTTTTATATCTGTGCAATAACTCATACTTTTTTCGAACTGCAGCACACGGAAAAATATTTTCACTTTTGATTCCTCACATTCTCCTTTCCGTAAATGATTTCTGCAACCATTCTTCTCACCACCCACACAGCCCATGTCATGAGGATCAAGTCTGACAAATGAGACCTAAGTTCTAGGATCAGATTCAGGTTTTTGTGTTCCTCTTTCCACCGTTGTTAAAAGTGTGTTCTCTGTGGACTAGCAGGACTTGATAAATATCCACTGCATTGCACCAACTTAAAAATTCTGTTAAGTATGCTAATGGCGGGGTGGGCATGCAGGAGCACTAGCGGAACAACAAAGATGCTCATTTGCACAGCAGCACGCTCTACTTTAGCACCCATCAAAAAAACAGAGCTAATATTTACATTTAAAATGGCATCGTGTGCTAGGATCATTACAGCCGCGAGGCTGTAAACAATCTCAACTCCTACTAGCTATGTCACTGTGGGAAACGCACTGGGGCTTTTGACTAATCTGCTGTTGCTCTGGGTGCAAATAGAAGAGCTGAGCTTTAAGTGTTTATATATCCAGGAACGTGTTTTGAGCATAAACAAAACAATAAAAATATGTCAGGAAAATGTAGATATCAGTGAAGACTGAGTAAGAGCTAATTTAGGTTAGATGTCCATGGGCCACATGCACACTGCAGCGTCAGTTCAGTTGTTTACTGAAGTCACTGCTTTAAGATGCAGATAATGACATCTAAGTGGGTAAGCGTCTTGACTCATTCGCAATTTTTGGTGGTGAAATGAACAAAAAGTCATGTAAGATCCTTTTCCAATCCAGTCTGCACCTGTGGTGCCATTTATGCAAAATGATATTACAATATTTCTTGCATATTTCGCACCTTTAAAGTAAAACGTCTAGTGAGTGCATTCAGTTTTATCTAAAATAGATGAACATGAATCTAGTAATGTTTTATTATGTTTATTGTTGTACAGACCATGACAGTTTGGAAAATGAAATGTCAGACGATCAAAAAAGAGCAATGCTGTATTAGGTGCGCTACTGAGCAAGTTTACTACATTAGAAAAGCTATACATATGGAGCTGGCTGTGTGTTGTATTAGTTTAGTAATCATGCACTATGGTAAAAGCATTTTGAGGTCATAACCACACGAAAATAAGTTTTTCATAATCTTTAATCTGCCCCTGTAATCATAATTTGTGTGAAAAGGAATAAAGTTAAAATAGTACTGTTAGGATTTACTAAAAATGTGCAGTGAAGAATTAGCACTGAAAAGGCGTGGACACAGTTATTTTTGCGCCTGACCTTATTGAATATGAGAGTATTGAAATGAATCATGCAACACGATTTACTAATGTTTGCGCTTGTCAAATTTTACTGGTATTTGCACCACTATTTAACGGCCAAAAAAAGCATGTCTTAAAGATTGCGCTGGTCATTATGGAAATGATCAGGCTGCGTCTGTGTTCTTTAATATGCGCATTGTCAGTAAATCACACACAGAATTTTCCTCTCCCATAGGCTCTTTTATGGAATTGCGCCCTAGTGCTAATTTGGCCTGGTTAGTAAATCTGGCCCCTAGTGTTCACTTCAGCTGGAAACTGCAGTGAATTATATGTATATGTAGTTGAAGTTTTTTTTATATATACATAAAGGCACATTTTTCCAATGAACATGTGTTGTTCCCCTGAGGAATCCCTCTTCCTTGATACCTGATCAAAAAGGTGTTGTCTTAATATTTTGTTCAAGCTAATCTAAAGAGCTGTTCTCAACCAGTTAACGTTATGCTATGCTAGTTAATTAAGCTGTTAGGCTTTGCTAACAGAAGACTAACAGAAAACAAAAAGAAAAGGAAATATTTTATTTGACCATTTTAGCTTTGGTAATATAAATGCAATACATGATGTAATTTAAAAGATTAAGCTAGGCTAAGCTGTTAGCTTGCTAACAGAAGAATAACTGAAAAAAGAGAGTGAAATGTTTCATTTGAAGGCTAAATAAAACAAAGAAAGAAAAATGTGTAATTTGACCATATACACTTCTGAAATATATTATGATGTATGACGTAATTTAACAGGCTAATTTAGGCTAAACTGTTAGATTGCTAACTGAAAACAAAAAGAAAGGGAAATGTTTAATTTGATAATTTCAGCTTCCGTAGCATAATGTGATATGTCAAAGAATTAACATTCTCATGATTAGGAGTAAATATATAGTAAAGTGATTTTCTAATCTAATGGAGGACCCTTGAAAATAACAAATCATACCTCTTTCAGGTAAAATTCAACCCACACTTTAGTGGTGATTGAGATGTTTTATTAATAAAGCAATCATTAGATTCAAACCTGTCTGCTATTGCCCAAGGATTGAAGCTCCCCAGAGCCTCGTGCGAAACCAGGTGCAGAAAGGCATCATGGTTCTCCCTGTATTTCTGGATACTCCTCTGCATGCTGGGCAGCACAGTCAGGTAAACCCCTCTTGTGCTTCCCCCTCCAGCTAGGACTGGATGACTGGGGTCATTTAGAGTTAAAGACTCCTCATCTAGTATCGATGTGTCTGATGCAGCCCTGTAAACAGAAAAAAAAAAATTTTTTGCACTCTTTCATAAAGGTCACAATTTCAAATTTGTGCCTCTAAGGCAACATAAATTATTTTCAGGTGTACTTGTTCTTGTCTTTCATGTGTTTTGAGGAAGCATAGCTAATGCCTACAGAAAAGACAGCATAGTTTGTTCTATTTAGTCTGTAGTGTAATAAGCCAATTACAGTAGTCTACAGAATAAAGAGAGAGAGAATATCTATATCTCATGGCTCTCAGTAAAGTTTATTCACACTTCAGACCACCATATCAGCTGTAAATGATGGTCCAAACACAATCACAACAAATTAATACTCTAAATTAATATTTCAATTAGTTTTAAGTGGTGCTAAATCTGGAATCAAAAGCACTTGTGTAAACATCTCAAGCCCTCAGATCACTTGCATGTGACCTCATCTCGACCACACTGGGTATTAATCAGGCCCACAAGCACAAACACTCTTCACGATTATATATAACAGCAAACATAAGAAACATCTCACACTGACATTCCGGGTTGCCTTTAATACACAATATTAGACACAAGCTCAGTCTAGACACTTTTAGCGCACAAGGGCCATTTATTCTCTAATGGAACGTTATAGGGGCCGGAGCTGCTATTGTGCAATCACTTCCCCTTTACCGTTCCCGCAAGGCGCCCTCTTTGTGCAGCTAATAGAATACCGCTCCATCTAACAGCTACCTCAAGCGTTTTGGGCATGCTGTGGCACTCTGAAGAAGTGAGGAATTGACCACAGCCAGGAGAATAATGTCAAACTTTCAGTGGTTGCACAGTGTGAACAAAAACGGCATGAACTGGTTAAAGGACAGTCAAGGTAAGAACTCAATTAAGGGATTCAAATTAGAAGGTATCCCCTGTGTTAATTCAGCTCTGTAGTCATAAGCAAGAAAGGTCATGCGATGTGCTGAAAGAATTTAGCGAACAAGCAGTTCTGTGAGATGCAAAAATGAACACGCACATGCATAGTGAAACTGGCAAACGCTTTCCAGGCTTCTTCTGTCAAAACAAGCCAAAAATAATGACCAAATTTCTCCCCTTCCTGCTTTCAACAACAGCTCCAGCAGTCACAAGCAGAAAAAAACACTGTCAACGCTCCACATGTGATTTATACGAGCAGACACAATGCTGGGCTGACTTGTGCACACGCTCCAGTGTTTGGCAGACAGCATGAGGCAAGGGAGATATAGAGGGAGATGATGAGAAGAACTTCTCAGGGAAGCTTCATCAACAATAAGGTATACAATATCAACAGGGTACAAGGTAACACCTATAAAACAAGAACCAAAGTGAATTGCTCACTTTTCCAGAGTGCAATAGCATGCATGAAGGGCAATTAGCAGGTTACAAGGAGGGTGAAATGAAAAATAATATGCTTTTACAGAAATTAATATTTTAATATTTCTATTCTACAACCATGAACCGGTTCTTTTT
Source organism: Tor tambroides (assembly GCA_021397915.2). Lineage (NCBI taxonomy): Eukaryota > Metazoa > Chordata > Actinopteri > Cypriniformes > Cyprinidae > Tor > Tor tambroides. The sequence goes on along the minus strand of JAFVLL020015152.1, from coordinate 3,917 downwards.
CAATGAGAATTTCATCAGAATGGTTTTAAATCAGTCTGACAAAGTGAATCACTGAATTAAATGACTGAATACAAATAATACAGAATTGAAAATGAGTTTCAGGATGTATATTCTATGAAAACAAGCCTTGTATTATGCACATTATAGACTTTGGTTGAGCTTGCAGAAGGATATATGCAAATGAAAATCTGACTTTTAATTATTTAATAGTTAATTGTTATAAAGAATCACACTACCCATCAAATACACATTGCATTTGAAATCAAATACTTCTCTACTATATATGTGAAAAACAGTATGCAAAAATAAGAGTAGTATATCTGAATACACTTTACTCGAAAAATAGTAGGCGAAAAGTAGTCAGATGACTTTCTGCTTCCGGTGAGATTCTGAAGTGTGCATTAAATGGACACTTTACTATCCTATGAGGCCACAGGAGAGGATTTGTGAATAGCAGTGAAGCGACAAAACTGACTGTAGGTCACATGACCATATCAACATGGCGGCTGTAGTATGTCCAAACTCCATTCACACTAGCAGTATTGGGAAAGTTACTTTGGAAATGTAATAGGTTACAGATTACAAGTTACCCTATTTAAAATGTAATAAGTAGAGTAACTATTTCAAATACTTTATTAATGTAACTGATTACATTTGATTACTTTTCTAAATTTAAATTTCTAACTTTTTTCTAAACTGTTAATCATTTTCAAACATTTAATGCACTTTCAAATATTTAAAGGCTTTCAAAATCCTTCATCACTTAAATTAAGATTATAATAATTTAATATTAAACCACAATCAAATCTTTGCATTGTTACGACAGGAAACACTGGCATCTAACAATGCCTTGGGAAAAAAAACAGTTAATTTAAAAAATAAAGCGTATAGACAACATAAAGCATATACACAAACTCTTGAAACATTGGTGTTTCAAATTTTAGAGCAGTCAATGCAATTTGGGAAATAAATCAATCAAATCTGTATGTGTGAAAACATTCAGATGTAACTCTCCTTTGTAATCGTTAACATTTTCTTAAGGAACTTAATTACACATTTTTTCTCAGTAACTGTAATAGATTATAGATTACAGTTACATTTATTTTATAATTAAATTACATAATTCCGTTACATGTAACTAGTTACTCCCCAACACTGCACACTACTCATATTCATACTATAAAGAGCATATAGATCATACTACATACAACTTGCAAAGAAGTTCAGAATGGGTTAGAAAAGCAGCAGATCACAGCATAGTTGGACACCGTTTGACCTGGACAGATCAGGAGTGATATAATGGAGAAAGCCAGATGTAATAAGGTTGTGCAAACAGAAATGAGACGTGTGTAAAAGTCAGTGAATGAGATTCTGGGCGACCAATGCTCTATCAATATTCAGAACCCAGAGATCAAAACCAATAAAGCTAAAGGGCTGCAATTTGCACCTTTAATCCAGTGAGAAGGCCATCACCAGCAGCAAGGTTACAGTCGAGGAGCCGGACAGGGAGAGGGAGATTAGCTGGATGAAGGTTAGATGAAGAAAGAGATGGACAGAAAGAAAGAGAGATGGCGGTGTGAAATAAAAGGTTAGAGAACAGAGAATGAGGATCAAACCAAAAGATCAAACCGCAGCCTCACCATGGGCTCCGCATTGATCTCTTTGAGCTCTGAATGAGCAGTGGTGGTTCACACACTTTCTCAGATGTGTTGGTCACTTTATGGAGTCCTCCAACACCAATAACCTCTATGTGCAGATATAGGATGTTATAAGATATCGTCACTTATCAGCTATCACTCCTCTATGATTCTGTTCCTGAGAGTCATGCATCAGAAAACCTCATTCAGTGAGAGTTTGTGTTGCATAGTGCGTAAAATTCAATAGCACACAGCAAAACAAACAAGATAAATTTAAACAATAAAAATGTACCAAGCAGCAAAATTGTATAAGACAAGATTTAGAATAAATTCCACTCCACTCGAAAAGTGTTTTGTCTGGTTTTAAGCATAAACCCCACTAAATTTAGTTAGATCTATACTTAAAACAAGAAGAAACTTTGACAATGGGGTAAGAAATAAATGTTAAAAATGAACAAAATGAGATATTTTATGAAAACAAAGCCTTAACTTATGCAATATTGATTTAATATCTTATAAAAAAAAAAAACACTGTTTGGTTGAGCCTGCAGAAGGATATTTGCAAATGACAATTATTTGATTACTAATTATTATAAAGAATTACACTACAGCTGGGGTTGGTAAAGTTTTTTTTTTTTTTTAAAGCCTCTTATGTTCACCAAAGCTACAATTATTTGACCAAAAATACATAAAAAATAGTATTATTGTTAAATATTATTACAATTTACAATAACTAGTTTCTGTTTTAATACATTTGAAAAAGTAATTTATTCCTGTGATGGCAAAGCAGAATTTTTATCACTCATTACTCCAGTCTTCAGTGTTACATGAGCCCTCAGAAATCTAATATGCTGATTTGGTTCTCAAGAAACATTTCTTATTATTTCTAAAGTTGGGAACAGTTGTACAGCTTAATATTTTTATGGAAACCAAGATTCTTTTTTTTTTCAGGATTTATATTATGAATGAATTTGAGTTAAACAGTATTTATTTGAAATAGACATCTTTTGTAATATTAGCAATTTTGTTCAATTTAATGCATCTTTGCTTGAATAAAAGTACTTCTTTTCTGCTATGTCTATAAAATAATTTCCCAGGCACCCGCCATTCTCATTTTCAACCATGCCTCGACAACCACCTGTAACACCTGTACATACTGCCCACTTTCACCCATTCAAGATGGATAAGATGGATAAAATCAAATCCAGCGCAACTCTGAATGCCATTTTATGTCGACCTGAAATATCAACTAAAGAAAACAGAATTGGTGCACAATTTTCTTTTACATCAAATCCTTCCTTTTCTGTCTGAGTATTGTATGAAATATTGATATTAAAGGAGCGTATTAAAATGGAATGGAATGGAAGAGGAGTGGCTGGTGATTTCAGTGCTCAGATTGGTCTGTTTGATGCTTTTACAGTAGCATCAAATGACACTTGACTCTACAACCCACTGATAGAAAAATCAAAACAAATCACAGAGGGAGAAAAAGCGAGAAGCAAACACATGTATTGAGTTTCATTACAAATCGGGGCACGATGATTGATTATGCTCCAGCAGAGCTTTTTAGCTTCTCCCCCTGGTCCCTTTTCTCAAGCCAAATGGTTCTCGGAATATTAAAAAAAACAAAAAAAACAAAAGCTAAAAAGCAAAGCCACACTGACAGCTCTCTATTGTGCTACAGTAAGGACACACACTGCTGCTTTGCAACCAGTCTAACAATGACAAACAGTATAAATCCCCAATCGGTTTGTGTGTGGCATTTACAAACTCTGCAGTGTTTCCATGTCAAACAGTGTGTCGTCTACACAGGTAATCACAGATTAGACAACAAATAATAAACTCTGTGTGCTAATCAACATCAGGGCCCAATATCCGCTCCTCAAATTACCTCCCATGAGCACGCGCTACACCGACACAAAGACCCCAGACCTTGCCCCCTCTAGTGGCACATTTCATACGCAAATAAAGTTTTACTGGTTTCTCATCATAAATCCTCAGTTCGGCCTTGGCCTTTAGTGGCTGTACTAAAAGCCGAATAATTACCATAATGCTTTGCATAATTCATTTTCCACGAGTTTTATCTTTCCTGGCCACATCCGCCCAATAATTGTCCATTCTGATGTAAATAGGCTGCAGAAAAGGATGTAAAATGCTCACTGAGATTTTGATTGAACCATTAGGTTGATTCTAATATATAAAACTGTAACATGAGGATAGAATTAACGAATGAGGCTGGAAGAATAAGAGAGAGCATTAAGAGAGAGCGGATGAGTAGAC